>JAAZTK010002515.1:0-11040 GCA_036507255.1 Megalothorax incertus | reverse complement strand
CTACTTATACTACGAATCTTACGTAGGAAACCCCCCTTTTATGGAGCTAAGCCTCAGGAGTCTCTACTCCTGAGAAGGATTATATTCTCTTCTTTATTCTACGAGTATCCTCCTTCTTCACATAAGGACACTGCATTTGATATTATATTCGGTTATATTACTACGTCTCGCCCATTGTTTCTGAGTTATCCCATTCGTAGGCCCAGCAGATTCGCAAAGAACCGCAAACCTGGCGCCGAAATAAGCTCGTCTTTCTGTCATCAAAACAGGTTGGCCTAATCCTTTACAGTGTGCACTGTGCACTACTGCCTAGGCCGGATATTTCGAAGGATCTTGAAATAAAGCAGGAAGGGGGAACCATTGGCACATATGATAAAGTGTAAGAATTCTTCATATAATATAAAAACCCCCTTTTTCAGTTCGAAGCAAAAAGTGAAAAGTCAATAGTTTATTAACGTGAAAGTAGAGTAGTTTTTAGCATAAACTCTGAAGAGTCAAGTTCTCATAGACTCGCAGCCTCGGGGAGGTATATTGAAATTATCTGCTTGGAAAAGTTTGCGCGAGTAAAGTGAATGAGACAAGTTTGTTGAGAGATTTTGGATCAGAGATGAGACTTTTGTCTTGCACCCGGGTTTAAATGCCTTCGTCATCTCGGGGGAGAGTCAGAACTGAAGTAAAGAATAGTTCGGGAGATGATTATATATGGATATATATGGATCGGAGATTTTGTTAAAAGTTGAGCCGAGATTTCTCCCCCCTCGAGCAATCCTCCTTCAGTCTTCATCCTGTACATCTCTCAGGATGAATCCCCAAACTTTGAAGAGTATACTACGTAGAATATAATCGAGTTTCTCACGACTTTTAATGCCTAATCAATTTCTTCCCAGCTCGGAGCAAGCGGGGAATTCAACAACAAATTCGAGTACTAATTCTATTCAACTTGTAATCGTTCAGCAGTTGTATACTATATGCTCTAGCATGTTATTACGATACATTAACCAAGTCCATAGGGCTCAAAGCTCAGGTCACGATCTCTCGCTAGACTCATCATCTTTTCCTCTCTCTCTCGCTGGACCTCTGGACGAAAATCTCTTTATTTCCCCCAACCAATTCATTCAACATTTATGAATTATTCATCCCACCAATTCAATCGGCCCTCAAGAAGTAAACGGAGAAATTCACCCCCAAAATCTCGAGTACATCGAGCCCTCGAATACAAGTTAATCCATTCGATTAGAGGGAACTCGAGGTGAACTTCAAAAGAACGGGGGTTAATTGTTTTGCATTGCTTTTTCATGTTTCTCCGCATACATTAACTTAAGGTAGACCCCTTGAAATTATTAGCCATATAATCCAATCTTGAGGCTTTTTGCTACTCTTCTTTTGAGGATCCATTTGGGCTGAGTAAGTCATAAAGTCTTTGAGGCTTTTGGCTCTTGAAAGAAATCTCTCAGAGACTCACAGGCTGGAAGAATGTCTTATCAAAGGGTAATATGGATAATGCATATTCTCCTTATGTCCAAAAGTCGATTGAGCCGAGTCGAGCAGAGTTAAATTGGACATGTTGTATATGTACACACAATGTATAGCTATTTAGAGCCTCTCTTTGATGAGTAGATGCTCTCGTCCTCCTCATCTCTCGCATTAATGTGCATTACCATTAGCGAGACTCAGATTACACACGGGACCAAGAGGAGAGACAAGGAGGCTTCAGTGTTAAGTAGACACGAGATGAAAAGACTATATTATTCTACAATTCGGGCTGGTTGCTGCTCACGGAGGAGAGGAATGTAGAGGAGAGCACTTAACACTTTGGCTTCTTTCTGACTTTCATATTTATGTACACTTTAATACTACTACTAACAGTAGTCCTCATCCCATTGAGCATTTTACCTACCTGTCGTAACCTACCTGCTCCCCACTCACTACTACTTTTGTGAAAGCTATTTATATTTGTACTTTTTTGGATGAGAATAGAGCCCTCAGGCTCTCTTAGAAATGGACAAAAAATGAAGATGTTTTGAGACTTTGAGTTAAGGTTGGCTCGAGGGGTTCTAAGACGAGGGGGAGATGAAGTATCGGCGTGAGCTCGAGCTTGTGCCTCGATTCATTTTTCTATTTCTACCCCTGTTAAATACGGCATTAATATTAATAGCAATCGGAATGGTCGAAGAGGATTTTTTTCTTAGATGCATGCGAACAAGTTCATTCGAATGCTGAGTTGCTTCCAAACGATGAAGGGATTTCAATGTTTCCGAGTACGTTGTAGATCTTGTGGCGAGTTAGCGATTGGTGATGGTAAGATTAAAAAAAATGATTTCATTCATGGGCGCTTAAAGCTCGGATCTCGAGCTTCATTCATACTCGGCTTCTCGACTCGGCCCAATGATTTCAATGGTTTGATTTGATTTGATTCCATTTGATTTGATCTAAAGAGGCGATAAGTGAAACAATGGAGCGATCAGCTTGAAGAGGAGGCGGAGGAGGAGGAAGAGGAGAGGGAGATAAAGTCAGCAGGCGATGCACAGGAATAATTCAGAGTTAAATACCAAGCCGAGTTGCAAGGTTATGTCCATGTGGAGTGGTTGAGGGTGATTGCAATGCAATCCAGGTATCTTAAGCATCTGCACACACGAGGGAATCTCCGGCTCTCTTTTTCAGGTGTACAACTTATCTCGCAATGGAATGAGAGATGAAAAACCTTAAGAATTTTTAACAAATTCTTCTGGAATGAAGTCACAATTGGGAAAAGGTGCAAATACAATCTTAAACAAACTGGCCAGAGAGTAAGAAACGGGTCATTCTACTACTACGAGTGGTCAGCCTTTAATGAAAAGGTTGAGGAATTTGCAATATGTAACGAGGAGGAGGGAGAAGAATTTGAGAGATGAAATGAATTTGTTGTACATGTTTAGTAGGTACTTCAATCTGAAAGGAACCATTTATCTGCTAATCATCCCATCTCCCTTTGATCAGAACTCATTTGCAAATAGAGGGGTCATTTAGTCTGAATTTGTAATATCGTTTAGCATGGGAAAAAACTAGGATTTGTACAAATTGATAATCCGGTAATTGCACATTAGATCAAATGAGAGCAGGAAAAAGATAGTTAATTGCAAATTAGTCATAAATTTTTATTCTCAATCAAGCTAGGGCTTACCTGAATGGATTCGAAAATGTGCCTTTAGATGAGAACTCTTGGTGTAGACCTTTGTACAACCTGAAATTAAACAACATCATCATCATTTCAAGTTCCCATCTCGGAGGAATGATGCTCCCAATATCTTGTCAGCTAAATCAAACTCATCTACTTTGTAATAGTAGTATCTGTATATGTTAGACTTGGGTGTTTAAATTCGGAGAACTAGAGTAAATATGATCTATTTCATAATCATTCTCTGGAAGGTTTCACTGGATGACTGAGATCGTATTTGTACAGGTTAAATTTAAGAGTAATTTCGGGTCTAGAGTTGATAGATAGATGAAGGTGCTTGAGGCTATGCTCGTCATGCAAGTTTATTAACTCTGTCACTCACAGAATGAGCAAAGTCTTGGGGGGATTAGATACCTCTCTGATCCTATGAGTTGTGTTTTATATAAGTATGCATAATACCAACTTTTATGGAGTCTAGCTATCCATATTTTACTTTATAAATACTCTCTAATCTAAGTCTGTGATTGAAAGGGTTCAGGGGAGACTTTGTAAAGAAATTAAAATTCTCTTGGGAGGGAGCTGGAAAAAGAGCGTGTAATTTAAGTCTTTCAGAGAGAGTGACCACCGACAAATTGGGGCCGCCCTCAAGTAATTTCTAGTTCATTTTTTATACCTTCAAATGCCCCTTAAAATCCAATTAACCGACCCCTATTCTCAACCCCTTAACCCAATTTCTTTTTTCACTTACCGGGAAAATCACAATGATGGATCCTCCTCTTTTCCAACTCGGGGTTATTCCTTCGGTTGTATTTTGGTTGTGACGGAACGATGATGGTTGTTTCGGAAGATTTCTGGGTTTGAGAGGGAGGAGGTTGGACGGAGATCTGAGCTTCGAGCTGGTGATGCTGCTGTTGCTGAGGGTGATGAGGGTGTTGTTGGTGGGGATGATGAATACCTGAGGGTGGAGGGAGTTGAGGAGGTTGCTGACCTCCTCCTCTGGATAAGGGCGGGTGACTTATAATAAGGAGGTGGCGGTGTTCTTCTAACAACTCCGAGTGTATCTGCATTACTGCTTGGAGATCCTAAGAGAGATCCTATAGGTAATTCAGGTCTTAATTTTCTTCCTAAAACTTTGAAAAATTCTCAAGTATACCTGGGTCAGATGCGGGCGGAGTTGGAGGAATGTAGAGGCGAGAGGAAGGGTTGTATCCTCCCATTTTGAAATTGGCATACCTATAAGAGGCAGCCGACTGTTGGGATTCGGGTGGTTGCTGCTGTTGTTGTTGTTGGAGGTGTTGGGGGTGCATTTGTTGCTGGTGATGGGGATGATGTGGATGCTGAGCCTCTAAATGGTAAGGTGACATTGACATTGGTTGTTGGACAAGAAAATGATGAGGTTGCATTCCTCCCCCTTGACCTGATCCATCATCAAGAAGAGAGCTACCACTCCCAGAGCTAAAATCTCCAAATAATTCAGAGGGGGGTTGATGTTCAAGTTTGGCAATATCTTCCCATGGTGGTAGAACTGGACCTGGACGGAGTTTTTGACATTAGGAGGTCCTTGTATATATATATGTACCGTGGAACCGAACCTATATATAAAGTTTTTTTTTTACCTGGACGGAGGAATACATCGTCATAAATGGAGGGAAGATATTGATGGTGTTGATGGTGGTGGGGCATCCCCGAAAGACTAAGCATTCGGTGATGGTGTTTGAGGATCGGACGGAGTAGCTGCGGGTCCTGAATTCGAGGACACGGGGATCCCCGACTCGGGGCTCATGGACGAGGTCTCTTCGCGCTTGAGAAGCCGGGTCTTGTTCAAATAAATGTCAAGTTCATTTTTCTCCTGCAAAAATTATTAAATCGTCAATCATTTTTTTAGCCATCATATTTATACGATCTGCCCAAATTCAGCAAATTTATGAGCTGAATAATTGAGGGGAGGTTGGGCAAAAATCCGAATACAAACAACTCTAATAAGCCCATAAATGTATGGGCTCGTGTTGAGCGAGAGTACAATAAATTGTTTCACTTTGAGCCTGAATGAGATGAAGAAAGGGTGAGAAATTTAGCAGCTTTACATTCAATTGTATAAAAAAAAGTGTTGGCCCATGATAAACGGAGCAGCCTACGAGGAGGAGGAAGAGAACTTAGCACGCAACCCAATGAGAACCTCAACACATTTCTTTAAGAAATTGTAAACATCATATACCGGAAGAGCATATAAATAAAATAACACCTTAAATTAATGTATTGTGGAATTTACGATTAAATATAAAGAGATTTCAGAATTACAGATTAAAAGGATTTATGCATTTGGAATTTCTCTAGAATCTCTCTAGAGCTTTCTTTAAGACGTAGGAAATTCCCCAGGATCTAATGTCAGGTCATCCAAATCTCGAAACAAGCATTGATTCAGGATATATTAATTGAGAATGCAAGGATCGTAATTGGGGAGAAGAATGGACCGCCTAATTGTAAGTGGCTATTTAATATTTTTAATGAATATTCCTTTACAGTGACAGCCCATTCGAGTATCGTAGCTTATATGCCACAGGAATTGTGAATTTATGCAGAGATCTCGACATGGCAGTTGTAAATCAAGATGGTTATCTCGGGGGAGAGAGACGACCATTTTTGCGAATTAACTCCTCCTTGCTTGCTTTAACTTGAAAAGTCTTTTTGAACTTTTTCTCATTTGCAAAGGTGTCTCCTAACTCAGGAGCAAAACTTTAAATAATGCAGGAGCATAAAGAATACACGGATTTGTCCCGGAGGGGGGAAAAGTACAAGTATTCAAAGACCTCCAACCACGGATCCTAGATTCTAGATTCTACAGAGTGAGAGATTACTCTCGAGACTTACTCCTGGCAAGATTGGAGATTGTGGAGGAAGATTATTAAAGAAATTGGAGAGAACTTTGCAGTAGGTAGGAAATTTACAACTCGATCCCTTCCTCACCAAACAACCGATATTACCGGCCAATTTAAAATCCTCCTTCTCCGAGTTCTCATCATCGACTTCCCCGTGTACTTGTTCCGTAGTAATAGTAATTGCTACTTACAGATACGGCTTTAAGGAAGAGAAATCGCTCGAGGATTGAATTTGATATTGATTGCCTAATTATATGTGCATATTTATTTATACCCGAGAACTTGGGTGGAATACAGAGTAGGCCAAAGAAGCAAAACATACGCCGTTTAGGAGCTAACCCTTTAGCTGAATCGATAAGAGTTTGCCATTTCTCCATGATTGAATACTTTGTGAAGAAAACGTCCAGCTAGACGCGTCCAGTCATCCAAACCTCTTGAGAATTGACAGATTAGAGGCAGATGCGCTTTTCACGAGGAAAAATAGACCGCCGAAACTTTGCTACGTATAAATCCGTAGTACGTATATCTCGTCCGTCTTATCTTCCCCCATATGTCCCTTAACTTTTGCAGATTGCCAGTGTAAATACGGAACGGATTTAAGCATGGGTGTTATTCCTCCAAGTGAGGAATCCGCTCCAGAGCAAACAATTTTTATTATTGGAGCTTTGTTAACACTCGCTTACGCGTACTCACATATTGAAAGTAAAAATATCTATTCTAGCTATACTTTAGTACTACTACAAAGTACAGATACAAGTAGAGCGTGGAAGCTATAAAATCTACGATATTAAGGACAATTTATAATCTCTTTTTGGTCAGATTTAGAATAGCCCCAATCTTGAACTTCCTACTCTGATAAAGTCGATATAATCTCGGGGTGAAGACATTTAATTTTGTCTTGAAATATTTTTTTATAGGTTTCCCCGAGTATAAAGTGCTAGTAAACGAGCATCACAGAGCATTGTGGCCATTTCAGTAATTCACAGAAAGGGAATTATCTTTTAAAAGTTAAAACAAACTACTCATTCACAAAAACTAAAGGGCTTAACCTTTAAGCCAGAGGGTTTAAGTGGAAGAGAGGAAGGAGGAGGAGGCGGAGAGGGTGAGCCCTTGATGAAAAAGGGCACGAGAGTCCCTTTTTTCAAGAGACACTTTCAAGAAGGAAGTTCCCTGCGGGTTTCTGCTCTTAATTTCAAACGACCTACGCTCCAAAACAATTACCCATATGTGTAAGGGTCAGAGTACTTAAGAACGGAGATGAAGAAATTAAGAAGGGCCATACAAACTCAAAGAACAAAGCTGGGTATTTGCCGAAACGCTAAAGATGCGATATGACTCTCCCAATTCCTAAATGAGTCTCATTTACAATGGTCAAATGTGTGTAGGACTCCTCATTTGGAAACTACTCGGTACTTACTCCGTGTATATGTAAATTGTGCTTGAAACTTTGAGTATCAAATGTCTTGGGCCAAAGTCCTCGAGAGTATCTTTGCTCTGGATCTGGTTCTGGCTTGGAGTTCATTCATAAAATCCTGCTCGGTGAATGAGCTGTAATTTCTTGGCAAAAGACGGATTTTGGCTTCCCCAAAAGCAATAATGCTCTTCCAACTTGTCGTCGGCTTCTTTGCTTCTGAGCAAATATGCGGATATTCTGAATTGTAATAGTGTGACTGTGTGAGATAGAGAATGGGTTAACTTCTTCAAAGCTTTTTGCTCAATAATTATACAAATTCCTTTGAAGCTGTTTGAACCATTTCCTTTTGTTATTTTGAAGCAGCTTCAACCTTTGAATAAAGAGATAGAGATAGATATACCTAAATCATTTCAAAACTTTACACGTTGACTCTTGCCAGCTTACGAGAGGAAAACAATAGAATAATACAAGTACATGGTACTACAGTCTACTACACTAATCCCCGCTGATCTTGGGGGAGCCTGAAAGTATCGTAGTACTGGCTCTAGTTCATTCAGAAATCCAGCTAGGGAAATGATCTAGTCCCGAGATTAGGAACCTTGTTCTAGCTTTTGGGGTTTGGGATTTTGGCCCTTGACTCGAAGAGTATTTTACTCATTGAGATTAAAGATATTTCTCTATACTATTGTCTCTGCCCTTGATTAGTAAGAAATGGGTCTAGTTAGTTACTTCTACTACATTGAGGAACTTCCAGGGAAAGAATGAAACGTGGGAAATGGAAAGTACTTCTTCTTGGGCCTTGTAAGTACGAGTCCCTAGGCTAATGAGCCTGATCAAGAGATGAGATGGAGACAAAAGGCAAAGTCAGTTCCAGAAGAACTGAAATGTGAGTGGTGGCTTGGGGCGAGAAGATACTCTGGAGCTTGCAGGGCCTACACGTGCGACAAATTTTTACGAGGTGGTCTCTCGACTTGTTTTTGGGGCAAAAAGGAGAAGATTCCGTTCAGATCAACTTACTTCCAGCCTCTTTAGCCTTTCTAATGCCTCCGTACTTAATACCATTTGGTCTAGAATGTCTTAGAAGATCAGATAAACCGAGGGATAAGATGCTAGCTTGAATTTAGCTCTAAATTATTTCCGAAGGCTTCTTGTGCGAGCTGTGAATGTACACCAATATAGTACCAACTCTGCGTACAGGGATTTAGGATTAGTAGGCTGATCGGAGGAGGAAGAGAGCAAGTGTCGTAAATAAAACATAAAATGAAAGGGTCATCGATGGTATCTTTTTCAACTTGATTCTCTCAAAGGCTATATGAGAAGAACTTACGGATGGAAATATTATCCAGAGAGAGTCTTGTCTCTTCTTCTCTTTTTTCTTTTCTATATGTATACATATCCGTACACATAGCATTAGGATTTAAGTGGAGACCTTAACCCAGCAGGAGGAACTTTTATCTGGCCATTAAAGCTATAAGGAAAAGTGAACAAATATCCAAAATCTACGTCGTTTGCCCACAGAGCCACTACTTCCCGATAAAATCCCATATGTGCCACCAATCTCCAATTCGATTCGAGAAGCCACTCATGCTTCAATCACCTTCAAATTGAAATCTCAAATGAAAAATATTCTTTGTGCATTATTTATTATAAAACCTTAAGGAGTTTATCTTCATTCGAGTTGCGTTTTTAGAGGAAATTTTGCAAATAATCTCAATGAATGAATTCCTTTGTTTTTGCACTTTTACACAAATGAATTCCAGATACTAATTGGCAATTGCATCTAACCTTCATATCAGAAATAAATCATATCTAAAGACCTACATTTCCTTATTCATTCGCGCAAAGTCAAACACGGAGATATTGTACTTTAGAGCTCATTTCCATTCGTATTACATAATCATTTATATCTGTGATTGACTAGCTTTTAAAGTATTAATGCCCTAAGTTCTTACTTGGTATGCGAGTTCAGCGGGAGTATTGACGGCGTTTCCGCCCTGGTATAACTGTTGATGACTCGCCAGGCTGGCTGAATTGGCGGGAGTAGTGTTAGGAGAGGATGAGTTTGATGAGGAGGCGGAAAGGAGCGGTGTCAGCAAGTCAGGTACCTAAACAAAATCGATAAAAAATAATTAAAAATTCATCCGATCTTTTTGGAGAGAATCTACAACGCACAATTTGATCGGAATCTTCGGCATCTTCTGACATCAACAGGGGCAGATCCGACACGAGTGACACAAACAGACTTGTACCACCACCATCCATTATTTCTTCGCATCCACCATAATAGTATATGCTCATGGTCTTTGGTCTGCGCTCCGAGAAACCATCCGACTCTCCCTCCACCGATTTCTTTCCCGTAACAGCACAAATTTGCACGCACCAATGAATCAAGAGCTAGGATCTAACACATACACGAGGGTAAGCTCTAGCAGCTCAACAAGTAGTACTAGTAGTAGGCCACGGATTATTGCTCAAAGAGTCTATTTTTTGGATTACTTTAATTGTTATCTTTTGGGGGAGATGAGATAAGTTGAGAGGCAAAACAGATACATTGGACAGTGGATATTACTCAAAACCACTCGACTATTCACTTGTCCATATACAAAAATTTATTAGCCTTAGCTATGTATACCTAGAGTGTCTGTAGCAATGTGCAATGTGTGTGCAGCTCTGGGTCGTCGAGTCAACTGATCCTGAGTACGGCTTATCGTAAGGGTGAGCTCTTACTCGGCTGGGCTAGCCCAGAGAAAAAACAATTTCTTCAATGAAATGAATGGTCGGCTCTCTCCTCCTGGAGAAAACGAGTTCCTCACTCACTCCTTGGCCACTCCAACAACCCCCTTGGTCAAAGAGAGATACAATCCAACATTATTAGGTAGGCCCTACACTGTTGCACTCAACATAAACTCCTAAATAATACTTTAAACATCTAAGAAGTCAGAGATGCAAGTATTTATACACCCATCATACAATATGTAGGTACTTTGGAAGATGCTAGACGTTGAGGGCAAGATTTGATTTTGCCTTTGGCTCTCCCTATCAGCTCTTCTACAACTGATATGAGCCCCAATTTTAACAGGTGCTAGGCACAACAAATAACAAAGCCTCATTCTTCTCACTTTGATTATATGGATTCTTGAAGCTATTAGGATATTAGGAGTGAAAGAGTTTCATAATTTTTAATAATATAACCTCATACTCCTCATCCTCCTCAGCATCCTCCCCCCATCTTTTAAATACCAACTTATCTCTAACTTATGGTTATGGGCCCATTATACATACATGTTTACAAGCAAAAGGAGGATTTTTAGAGCTTGTGAACAACTAATTAGCCAGCCTCTTAAATTACGATCACCTCCAAAGAAGAGTCCCATGAAGAAATTCCTCCGCCGGGTAAATTCATTGAATGACCCTTCCTATTTAGAATCTTAGATATTCCCCAATGCAATGACCCATGTTCTTGTACTCTCATAGTAAGAGAATAAGGTGGCAAGTAGCGAGTTTAAGATGCTTGAACGCGGGAGTATCCGTAAATGTCAGTGGAAGTGAAGTGGATTTTTATTTATTGGCTTACTCGCTACAAAGAGGAGATGTCA
>JAAZTK010002514.1:0-11045 GCA_036507255.1 Megalothorax incertus | reverse complement strand
AAATAGCTCTGCAGTTAAGTCCCTTGAATTTTAAGGGGTGATTCGTACATGAGGGCTGACTCCGTTTTTCATTGTGGGAAAATGTATATCGTGGGAAAGAGGAGCAAAATGTGATATTATCAGTCCAGCACATAAGGGGCGAATAGGCATATGTGCTTATAAGATAAATGCTCATTTTCAGGGGAGATGATAACTATACATTAGCATTCTTATACACACTGTCTGTCAACTCAAGTATACCTAATACTACCAACTTTTGATTAAACGCTACATGAATAACTATACACTTTTCACAGAGAAGTATACATCATGCATTATTAGCTCGTAAATTGGGGGAGGAAATTAAGGGAATTAATGTGTCTTTTGTCCAAGCAAATGATGCATAACCCTTTAAAATGATCAAGTAGATCCACTAATCCTAAGCACATAAATCATACCAGACTATACAAAGACTATTGAAGAGGATATTGAATCAAGTTTCAACTTTTCAAGGCCTGTGAGAACTTCAAACTGGTAGCACACCTATATTCCACCTTCCAACTATAATAATAAGAACTTGTAGGTTTTTCTCTCCACTTTAAATGGACAAAACTGATTTGAGGGTAATTTGATGGCTGGAGCTTTTTCAGCTAATTTTCGCAACTCTTCTCCTTCAACTCTTGTGAGAGTCTAATCATCCAAGTAATAGGCAGTAGAGTATAGGATTCTCTTTTAGCTGAAAGAAAAAACTAGTAAATTGCTTTTTTGAAGCAACCAATTTAGTAGCTAATTTTTCCTACACTGGGGCAAGTTGGGAACCCTTTTTTTCTTCGCTCTATAACCTCTATTTTAATGGCATGATCCTACAATTTGATTCTCTGATTGGCAACAAGGGAGAGGAGGAGGGAGACTGGATTTTGTATTGTTGTGTATCGGAGGGAGTAGAGCAAGTGCAGGGAACAATCTATGAGAAAAAACGCATTTTGAATTGAATTGATAGCTTGAAAGAGGCAGAAGAGGTGATGACCGGAAACAACTCGGATACGGCTAGTGCTCCCATGAATGTTGTACAACAATAACAGGGCTCTGGACCCCAATTTGATATATTTACTATTTTCTCCGAATAGTGGTACTACTGATAAATGCCAGCAGATACTTTCCCATACATTCCCCTACCTACTACAATCTCCCCCACTTCTCCCCCACTTTATTTATGTAAGGTATAATTCGGTGCTCAAAAGCCATCCTCTGCTGATTTCGTATATTAATTAACCCTAGGCCTTCCCCGCCATCCAAATACTCTAAGTACTCGAACCTCGAAATGACAACCTGCTGTTACTCCTAGAACTACTCGTTCCCACTCATCCAAAACCTTTGCATTCTCATACATTAGTCTAAAACTGCCACACCTGTATCTCTCTCGCATACATCGAGATAGCCTATCCGTATACTCCTATTAAAAAAGGGCGCAAATGACATTTTGATTATATTTCTCACTCCCTAGCTAGCCCCTATCAAAATACAATCGCATTCGCTTTAATCCCCTTAACTTGAACGAATGGCCCATTCCAAGTCGCATTTTTAAATCCATTAGGCGGGGAAGGACTGCCGTAATTTAATGCAAATAATCCATGAGAAATTGGCTCAGGATCAACTCATTTACAATTTATTTAAAAGGTCAATTTGGATTGAAATAATGTGGATCGAAATGGGCCGGCATTTACAAATGAATACACGATCTTGATTAGATTGGTACGATTGAATGAAATAATTAAGATTGGATTTATTCTTTGGGGCCCGGGTTGGGTGAATGAATGAATGGAAATCAAGTCAAGAGTATAAAAAAATCCTGGGGGTTTGTTTTTATTATGACCAACTTCCTTCCGGTGGTCTACAAATATACGATAGTAGTTAATACAGGTACACTTATCCTTAGGATAAGTATAAGAAGCTCCTATCTGATTTTGTGCTATGCTATCAAATAATAAAAGGGTTGAATCTATTGTAAATTCATTATATTTGTATATATGGGGGAATGGCCATATATAAAACGAATCAAGACCCTCTTGAGGGGAGAAATAAGAATGGGTCATAAGAGGTTTACAAAGGAAGAAGGGGGTTAAAAACAAAGTTTGTTAAAAAATAGGTACTTTTGAGCGGATGTGTTGGGTGGGGTTACCGTTAATAATACTTGCGAGGGCTCTCTCGGGCCAACAGGTGGTGGCTGCACTTTGAGAATATATAAAACTTTTGCGATTAACATGTGTAATTTCGTATTCCGTCTCTGTACACAAATATACTCCTAGACCTGACATTTATGCCCCTTTTTTGAACCCCATAAATTTACCTGAAAACTCAATAGGGAGACATTCTGATGAATATGGCTTTATTTGAGATTAATTTGCGATTAGAGGCTGAATAAAAGTGCCATTTTTTGCATAGACATTTTTATAATGAAGATAAATTAAGATTGGGATCATTTCATCATCATAGGCTAAAGTCCTAAGCAAAAATCACATTCAATTTGACGTTCACAAAGAGCCACCCTCAAATTCACTTGCCTATCTTGGCCGATCTGACTCTTGAATTTTAATCTATAGGCGTGTACCCCCAATGTACTCCATGATTGATGCATTTTTATGTAATTCCGATATGCCTTACTGCCCATTTAAATCTGATTTAATATGTTAATACGAGTTCGAAGCATTAGAGAAAGCTTAGAGCTAATGAAATAGTCATCTCTTCTATGTATTATATGCGAATCTATCAAGGGATTTCCATTAGCACACCTATATCTTACTTTCAAAAATCTAATGGGGAATTAAAAAGTTTAATATGGTCGCCTATTGTGAATATTCATAAGGGGTTAATCGTAAACCTTACAAGTTACCTATGTATAATATCGTAGTAACCCCTCCAAGAAAGTTTTAATCGTTTTGCAAGCCTGTAGAGATCGAGTGGATAAATGAATAATTTGAGAGTAATTGAGAGTAATTAATTTTATTGAGGATTCTGCTTGTAAAATCTGAAATATATTTAATTGCAATGCAAATAAAGGATTTAAGCCAGGATTAAACTTGTTTGAATCTTCATGAGAGCTCTATAATGGTTTATTTACAAAGATATTTCGTCGGCGCATCCAATTTGTAGCTCAAATATATATAAATTAAAGTGAAGTAAATATTTAAATTGGGGTCCAACCATTCAGGATCTCATTAATCCAAACCCTTTTGACTTACAATTGCATTTCGAAACGTGAATTTCGTTTTAGCCCATTCATCACCCTCAAATTCAATAGAATCCCCCCACTCACTCATTCCAACACCTCATTTAGAGAACTGCAAAGGTGAATCATTGAAAAAAAGCTCTTTGAATAAATAACAAGTTCGTAGTAAATGTAATATGCAAAACTGTGAGTAATCTCTAATTCAATGATATTTTCTTATTGTTTGGTAAATAGGTACTAGGATTCATTTAAGCATACGCCCTTAAGTCAAACAGACTATGATTCTTTCTCCAAATATCAGTAATTGTTTTCTAAATTTCGCTGATACCAATATGGCTATTCTAGTTGAGAATATCAGTAATATACGTTAGAATATGGGCGAGGTATCGTTAAAAATTGATTAAAATCGCATAATTTTAACTGGTGTGTATTTAACGCAGAGTTTTTTGCCCTGACTAATCTCACTCTTTCGCTCGCCTAACTAGCCAAATGCGATATCTACACTATTAACATATTCGATAGGATTTACATAAGAGAAATTAATTTCTAATTGTTCGTTGTTCGAAAAGAAAAACTCTAATCTCAAGTAATGCACTGAAACTGTGGTGTAATCCCATTATATAATGAATTTGAGGCTATTTTTTCCTTTGAATGAATGCTCAAAACTCAAAAGATAATAGCGAGCTGGGGGCAATTACATATTATATTTCTTATCACTCCAGTCCAGTCTCAGATCCACTTCCTCTCCAAATGTTATCTTATGGCCTTGCTTCTCTAGAAAAGGGACAGTGGTGTAATTCGCGGTTCAGGGCCCTATCGGCAAAACGGACTTGAAATCTACTAGGCCGTTTTTAAACCATTACTTTCTCAAAAGTTTGGTCCTTATCTGAATTCAATCCACTAACAGGGAAAGTAATTGTTTAAAATAATTTTTAGAATAACATAAGATTCTCTGAAAAAAAGATTGATACGAATCTTGGGATAAAAAAGCTGGCCAATCCTTTTAAAACAATTTTGAATTTTAGGGGTACTTTAAAAATATTAATAACCCTGTGAAATCTTTGCTTTTTCAATGTACTCGTATTCTGAATACACTTGAGCACTTTAAGGTACCTTTCATTGTAGATAGAGTAAGGTGGATTTCATTCTACAAGTACCCGAGGGATAGCGGGTTCACCGGATATCATCAATTTGGGCCAGATTTGGCCTTTCATTCATGAGTAGATCTGGAGCTGGTTTTAGAGAGGCTCTACACTCTTTGCTACTTGAATTCGTGACAGAGGAAAATCCAATGTGCGTGTGAGTATTTTCGTAAAGGTCCCCTTTGATATGGTTAGATTGATTACCCATGTAATATACAAAGAGGGTGGGTGAAGGGGTCCCTCAAAATCCCAATTCCTTCAATTTCTTTCGTATTAACGGTGAGAAATGTCTTTTTTCTCCGATTTTAAGGTAGTAGTAGTAACCTGTAGGCAGGTACTACGACGAAAATCTCAGCAAAGGAGCCATTCGAGTACCTAGTAGTACTCTCGAGTATAGAGTAGGTATACGATATCCTGGAGAGTGAGTAAGAGAGAGTGACTTCCGGTCGAGTCCCTCACAGATTCATTCATAAAAGACGGAGAGAGGGGCCTTGGGGCATCTGTCGCTTTTTTTCCTCCTTGGCCAACCCTTCCATATTCAGTTTCTTCTCCTGTCCCTTCTTATCGTATGTGAAAAATCATTAGTTTCGGTTTGCACTGCATAATATCACCACTCTTACTTTCCTCCCCTTCTTGTCTTTAATACTACATGTGTTTGTAAGACGAGGAAGAAATCCACAAGTCTCTTTGGAGGACCGTGACAGGTGGAACTTGGAGCTGATTATGCTTCCAAAGCTCATTCACTTGGCCCTTAATGACCAAAACTTTTAAAAGGGATTGTGGATTGGTTTATTAATTTTTCATCCATGATCCATCCTATTGCAAAAGCCCATTTGAAATTTAAAAATTCACCAAACTCATTAAATGATAAGCTTCAAATCCTCGGAATTGAGAAGCGCGAAAGATTTATCTCATTTTTGGTACCTAAAAGGTAGGTACCAGTAATTCCTCCAAGTCCTGTAAAATTTCCAGTCCAAAATCTCACTATTTTTTCCGCCAATTGAAACGGAACGAAGGCGGTCTCAAATCCATACTAATAAGTAGATGTAGAAAGAATAATAAAAAACGATAGTCCGTCTGAGGATTTTAGTATTACTTAATTGCATTAATAACTCGTGAAGTTAGCTGGGTGCACCTGCCATTTTTTAAAGATTTTTTTATCATCAATGAAAATGCCTACTTATTTCTTGTAGTACTCGTACTTGGTAATTTATGACTTTTGGAGAATGGTTTTTTCAATTCCATATTTTTATTAGGAAGAAATAAATTAGGTATAATAAATGTTACTTTTAATTAATAATTATATTATACAAATGTAAGTATTGGAGGAGTCAGGAGATGGATGAGGACAGTTATATCTCTTCAAGCGTTAGGTACCTCAGAATGAGTAACGAGTTTTAAGGGGAAAAATTAGGAGGAAATTCAAGGCCAAAAAGCGTCACTTTTCTTTTTCTCCAACGCTATTTTTGACCAGGTTTAGCGCAATGAGTGACCAAATAGGAGAGGAGTCAGGAGCCAAATCAGTGGAGCATGTCACACTCACCAAGTAGTTGTAATTAGTAATCTGCTCAGCCCTTTCGGAGGAGAGCTGTGCAGTAATTCATATGCATTTTAGGAAAAATAGAGTGTGGAACTTTGAGCGTATATTGAGGGAGAAGAAGAGTGGGGGGATTTGATTAGAATTGAAAGCTTTTGCTTGGCTGAGGAGTTTGGTGGGCAGAGTTTTGATACAAGAGGGGAAGCCAGCCTCCGAGTCCCACCTCCTCCTCTGCAGCGCATGAGATGGAGAGGAGCGTTTGGGCGAGTCCAGTGGTAGAGAGAGTGATAGTGAACTGCTGAGTTTGGAGTATCTTGTCCTATACGAGCAATATATCGTATTTGAGCCACTACTCTGAACCCCCAAATGTATTGGTGGAGATCGAGTACTTCTCCTCTCGTAAGTAATTTCGAGATCTTTGGCTCCTAACTTTGAGCTTGCTCCTTTTTTGGCTGAGCATTTCCAGTCCAGCAGAAGTGTGTGCATACATGTGGATAGTGCTGAAGTCTCGTTCATCCCCACGTGTGTGACTCCTGGTTCGGTGGCAGTTGTTCCCAAGTATATTAACTTTTATTTTCCAATGTACTTACTCTTCCATTAAACTCGACTCTCAAAACACACAATTTTACTTACTATATTTATGGGCAGGGACACGTACGTCTTAACCTTTTTAAAAGAGTGCCATTCTCAAAAAGTAAACAAACATTTGGTGACATAAAGAGATCTACTCTGAAGAGTTCAGAGTATTAATGCCAAGTGAAATAGTGTAAAGACAAAGGTGAAGATTGCAGATTTTTTTTTTAAAAGTACGATATAATGTACATTGATTCGGTTGGAGGTGGATTACTAATGGGACTGAAAGCGATGAAAAATGCCGGTAGACCCAAAGGTAATTATCTAATTAAAAGATCCATTAATTCTGCGTAATTCTTGCAATTCTTGCATTTCTTATGCAAATTAAGAGGAAATTTCATTGAGGAAATTTTTAAAGGGGATGCTAGTATTGGTCGTAGTAGTGATTGAGTTAGATGTTAGGATAGGACATGTTACAGCCTACGGGAGCATACGGTTGATATTTATAGGGGTTGGGGTGTCACATTTCTCAAAGATTCTGCATCTCTTCTTCTCCACCTCCTCCCTTAAGGTTTTGCTAACCCTGTGTTGATACAGCTTTGAAATTTAAATGTGTGCTCGCTTTTAATCTCGGAGAAACACATATGGCTTTGCATATGTGCCATATAAATAGGGCTAAGGAGGAGGAGGAGGCTAAGGGTGTCTTGAAGTAATCTCGAAACGGGTCCTACCTCAAAAATCTGGAACTGCATCTCAACGAGAGTGAATGGATGGGGGGAGTCGAGCTTGAAAAAAACAGACCGAAAAAACCGAATGAATGAACAGCCGTTTCTATATGGGTTTCTTCCAAGGAGTATGTAGATCGTAGCATACTTTAAAGAATTTAAGTCGAGATCTGCAAGTTTTACTACTATATTATTAGCTGGTAAATGCATATCTTTTTAATCTTCAAAGTCCTGGAGGCAACAGGCAGTCCCAATCCTCTTTTTACAATCTCTGCAGCATCATTTGTTTATGCATTGAAATCCATACAGTATATGGTGCAGGAGTAGTAAATACGATAGTATAAGGGGTAAAGAAAAGTTCACCGGAAATGTTCGTCACTCGTCATGTGCTTACGAAAATCTGTGTATACTTTATTTCATATTTTATTAAAACTTTATGAAGTTTCACAAAATAACAAATAATTCGGAAAATTATAAGATGATTTTAGAATTAAGGGACACTTTACTATAAATTCTTTAAGGCTTTGGGCCTTTTATGAGGAGCTGTATCTCGTTATCAGACTTATTTCGGATGCCAAACTGCAGCCTGCAACCTGCAATACAAATTACACAATAGTTAACATTAGATGATAGTTTATTTTAATATGGGTAATCTTTATTTGCAAGACGCCTATTAAGCTATTCGTAGTACTTTGTATTGGCTACCCTAAAGAAATTATCGCATTTGGTTAATGTTGGGTTTCCTATACCCAACTCCATTCTAGTGTTAAAATCTCTGTAATTGTCTTCCCAGTAGGTAACATAATCAAGTACGGTCCACTATCCTCCTTTAAACTTAAAGAGATTAGCGGCTTATCCCTTAAGTACCTCCCCTACTCCCCGAATTAGAGGGGAGAAGAAGTAGTCGGCAAATTTGGGGTAGTGTCTTCCAAGTATTCTCTTTCGTGGTGGTCAAGTGCTCGGAACCCTAAGTGATGTTGATGAGGTTGAGCAAGCGATTTGGTACAAATCGTAGGTAAATTGGTACTACATGGGTTTAACAGGTTAAAAAGCGGCATTTTTAGAGAGAAAGATGAAGAAGGGTCGGCTTATTTGTTTGGTCAAGAGGGCACAAATTTTGGGGGACCAAATTTTCTTTCGGTGGGACTGAGGGGATCTTTCGAGAGAGAGGATTCGGCTTATTCTCTTTTACGAGACACCTTTTTGTCTTAAACGCTCTCTCTGAAAAAGATTGTGGGAACAGTTCTAACTTTAAGGTGGAATACATCAAGTTCATGTGAAACGTGATTTTGAATGAAATAATGAATTTACTTGGAATAAGATGAGAGATATTTGTCTATGCCGTGTTTTAGTGAATTTTCCTGGNCAAGTTCATGTGAAACGTGATTTTGAATGAAATAATGAATTTACTTGGAATAAGATGAGAGATATTTGTCTATGCCGTGTTTTAGTGAATTTTCCTGGGGACATCTCCGAGATAGAGATAAATAAAGGGATGCGAGATGACATGGGCTGAACCTAATTTTATTTTCGTGGAATAGTACTAATAGCTAGGGAGGTAGGGATGCAATGAGATGGGAGGGAGTAAGTTTAAACGGTTTAAAAGCGGGGGCTGAAGTAAATAGAATTCTGTCAAAAGAGGAGATAAAATTTAAAGGGTGGGATGAAGAGATTCCCATGTCCAAATCTTCTGATTCAGTTTTCATGCTCATAGGATAATGGTCGACGCAAATTTTCCAGTCATTTATGAAATGCGTCTCAACTTGTGGTCTCCGGAACATTGTGCTCTGTGGTTGCCATTATTTTAGATATCATTTCATATGATTATTAGCGGAGCCGTGAGTGAGTAGGAGTAGTAAAAAAAGAAAGAAGCTGCTTGAAAATTATGATGTTCGGCCAAAAGACATCATTGATCCTATTCTCACGAACTCACCCCTCAATCTTACTATATGCGCTTCATACTATTTATGCTCATGTGTGTTGTAAGCGGTAAATGATTCGCACGTAGCCCATATACCCTTTTGAAAATTTTACGTTCCTCCCTCATCCAAAGAAGCTCCGAGTCTCCCTACTGTTTTTACCGCTTTTAAATGAACATAAGGCTTATAATATACGTATAATATACGTAGCTTAAACTGACCAAATTCAAACTTAAGAAAAAACACTCCGTGTGCTCCGTATTCATCATATGCTCTCCTTACATTAGATAGGGGGTAATCTTCCACCTGTACGGCCTTAATATGAGCTCCGAACTCGAAAGACCGAAAAGGGAGAATTGGGTATTTGCCAGAAGGTGTACTTTGTGCCCAACTCTATTAGGATATTTGACCCAAACAGGGCAAGCAGAAGTGTGCTTAATATATCTTAGGAGCAATGCTTTATAGCTTGCACAAGTACGATATATGAGTACTTATTTAAGCGTACAGTTTCAACTCATTCTTGTTCACTAATTGATTTTTCTCTTTCTCCTTTACTAGATATCCCCACAACGGTTCCACCTCTGACTCCGGGAACGAATAAAAAGATGACAGAGGCTCTCAAATTGAGCTTTGCAACATGGGAGTTACAACTAGCTCGTCATAATATACCAAAAGGTAAGCAAAACAAATTTGCATCTCAAAAAAGCTTCCTTCTACAGTAAAAAAAAACTAGTTTAAACTCTTTAAAGCGGTCGAGATGTGCTGCATGGTATTATGTTTTTTATCCAATGATTCGTGCGCTGTCCAATTCAAAAAAAGATTTTTTTTTACTTCAAATACACCTGCTTGATCTCATCCCTCATCTGAGCCATCTCAAGGCTTGTGGTTAGGGGTTTAAACTTTTTAAAGAGACTTTGACATTGACTTTGATTTTTTGAAAGAGTTAATGTTCAATGAGCGAGTTTAAAAATGCCGTCACACTAATGCGAACAGGAGCTGTTTTGGGGTATTCAAGAGTTGCACAAATTCTGCATTTTATCTCAGTTGCACCTATTCTTTTTCTAGCTTAATCTGCTCCATTATTCAATTGTTCTCATTCTCAGTCTGATCTTTATTTTAAGATTAGCTATCTGTAGTTTACGTAATTAGGTATTATATAATGATATTGGATTAGATTTCCAACCGTAAGAAAAAAACAATGAGACAATAACATTGTTACAGTACAATCAAATGGGACATGCCAGTGTACACTGAGGAATGATGATAACTCTTTGAAATATATAAAGAAGAGAATAAGAAATTCAAAGAAAGAACTTGAGACATGTGTTCTGGCAAGTCCAGAGATATATATTTTATTGTGGCGCGTGCTCCTCGTCAGCTACCAGCTTAAGGGCTCCTCTAAGGACCATGGCAGACGGTGGCGAAGGAGGAGGAGGTGGAGGAGAATTTCTCACATACGAGCAAGGAGGTGGTAGCAAGGAGGGGGGAAGAAAAAGAAAAACTGACGAAAAAGCTAGTCCATTCTTTCCTAATTATTCGAGAAATGCATCTGGTAGTTTGAGCCCCGTGAATTGATCAGAAACAGACTGGAGGTCTATTGAGTATATTGACCGACCCCCTTACAAGTTGATATCATTTTTTGCTTCCCTTAAGTATATGCTAGGACAGACAGGAGGGGTAAATTAGGGAGTAGGAAAAAGAAACGGCAAGGGGGAGCTCATTCGTCAAGTTTTAACTTAAAGGTCGAAACACCTTGTACACGTTTTAATATTAAAAGTACAATATCTAAAAGTTTGTAGACTGGAGTCTCTCTTAAGGCTCTCCATCTGTATACTATCTCTATCCACCATGGTCTGGTATTTGAGATACCACAAGATGTTACAGTTAATATCAGAGTTGGCGGCTTTGGCTCGAGACTGGGAGCAGGTGTCTTACGGACTAAAC
>JAAZTK010002513.1:0-11051 GCA_036507255.1 Megalothorax incertus | reverse complement strand
TTTAATATAGTTATTTTATTATTTTTTGTTAAACGTTAATTGTATTATTTTTAAGTGTCATGATATGTAAAACAATATTATATTGATAGAATTGACACTCAAATAAAGATAAAATACAAAAATACAAATACAAAAATACAAAATATATCTAATCCTCCTTGTATAATCCAAATATATATCAGTCCTATTGGCAGATATATGCTTATTTAATTGAGATTAGCCGGAATATAGGTAGGCAAATTACAGTTCAATTCAAATGGCATTTAAAAAATTGTAAATTCAAAGATCTGCAAAAATCTAAAGGATATACGCTTACCGTTACAATATTTATGCAGAACGGGGGTTGATGTAAGAGGCTAATTAAGATTAACCAGGATGTTGTCCAAATTGTGCTTAATTAAGCTTAATTTAATTAAATTAAATTAAAATATTGTCAAAATCCAGTCGGTGCACTGGACTACAATTTGGCCATATAAGGAGCCTAGAGTCTGCCGCGAAACGCTCCGATTGCATATTTTTAAAACTTTTTAAATTAATTTCTAAAAAAATTAATTTAAACCCAATTAAGACCTTAATTAATCAAGTGGTGGTGACCCGAATCTTGAGGGACATGACCTCCGTTCATCTATTGCTGAATATTGCAAATTCGGCCCAAAAATATATGTAAAAAGTGCACAAAAACAAATCCGCATTTCGATTCGGCAAATTCATTTTTGGAAATATTCCGGATTCTTTAATTCGACCTCGTTGACCCCCGACCCAGGAAGGTATGCTAACGTATATGCTAGTAAATTACAAAGATATATTATTTCATTTTTCAGATGCATCTGCCGCCGATAAATCCATTGTTATTTGAAGCGATCGAATCTTGTAATTATGAGGAGTTGTCCAAGTTCAGCGAGGAAGATCTCCGACCACTCCTCCCCTCCCTTGCCCGCACCTCCCTCATCTTCCAGTCTGAGACGAGTGCGAGGATCCCTCATGAGGAGCGGCAAAAGATTCTTGTGGCTATTGCAGAGATGGACCATGTCAATCTCATTGTATCACTCCTATCCGTTGACTTTGTACTCCTCGAGGCGGATGTCAAAAAGGAGATACAACTCAGGTACGGCCAACTAATATAATTGCATTGCATTACATTTTAATTACAATGTGTTTATTATCATGATTTTTTTACCCGGATTTAAATAGGCAAAAGCTTGGGGCTCGAGAACAGGACAGTATTTTAGTGCAATCCCTTCCCAATGGACTTTCTGTAGAGTTTGAGAGGTCTGAAGCTACGAGGAAACTTCGGCTTGTCCTCTCCGAGATCCTATTTGTCATGTCACAAGTACTTTATGCGGAATTCCCATTAAAAATGCATTTTTAACCTAATTTTTTATAAAATTGCAGATCTGCAATGAGCCCAAATCCTCGGATTCATTTTATTTTAAGCCATCTGACCTTTTTGACAATTGGATCTATATTCAAGACCTTTGTGATTGCATCAACATCTGCCTCATGGAGATACCCAACCTCCTCTCGATCACAGATGTAAGTTAAACCCCATTCGAAAACGCTATTTTAATTTTTAATTCAATCTGCAGGTTTGCGAGGCTCTTCTTCACGTTTCACACGGCCCTGCAATGATCCCACGCATTGTTGCAAACAATCCAGACTTATTTCTCGAAGGTATGTTCGGTTTTCTTACAATATAAAAAAACAATTTTAAATGGCTTTTTCCCTTGCAGTTTGCATCCATTTGATTTCTAATGGAGAGAAATGTGAGGAGGAGAGCGAGGGAGGGCTGATTAGGCTTCAAGCCCTTCGTAATCTCTGCGCAATGAACCCACAATACTCTACGCTTATTCGAACTCGATGTGTAGAGATGAATCGAATGCCTGCACTTGCTGTACATCTAACTCTATCGGGTGGACCCGTTGAAACGCACCTAATTCCATTCATGTCTGGAATCCTCCTCGGGAATGACAACCCAGCTCGGCTCTGGTTCTCCCAATACATAAGAAATGGACTAAAGGTTGGGTTTAATGCACTAATTAAATTAAATTGCGATTAAAATGACTTTAATTTCAGAGAAAGGTGGACGTGGACTCATCCCTTGCCCAACTCAGATCCGCCCTCTGGGATTTTGTTCGGGAAATCCGCCTAGAATCCCCGAATAATCAAATTCGAGAGGATAAAGTCCTCTCTGCCTCCTCATTCCTTCGTCTTGCCTGCTCCCTCAAAGGAAATGGAGGATTCAAGTGAGATTTTCCTTTATTTAGCACTATTTTTAGCATCATTACACCTATTTATATGTGTAATTCTCAAGGTTTAGCGACCAAGAAGTTGCTGAGATGGTCTCATTAATTACCCTCAAATTCCCACATACCTTGGCTGGATATCGGTTCGTCACCCTCTCAATTTGCACCATAATTGCGTGTCCCTCTGTCCTTTCCACCTCGGAACAAGAGAAAGCCATCACAGAGTGGATCAAATCCTTAATTAGAGAGGAATACAAGGCAAAGTAAGCCTTTTAAACTCTCACAAATTCTATTATTAATTTTTTTAAAGTTCTGTGATGATATTCTAATGTATTGTAATTGGTAAAAAAATAGCTACCGAAGCGGGGGTAATTCATCATTTGGTGAGATCCTCCTCCTCATTGCCATTCATTTCCATTCGAACCAACTCCAGGCCGTCTCTGACCTCGTTTGCAACGCGCTTGGAATTAAAATCCCAATCAGAGTCATCAAGTAAACATTCCCCAAATGCTTTTGCATGTATTTTAATTCATTCATCTATTACAGCATGTCCAAAATCAAGAATATCTTCATTCAGGACGTTTTCCCCGAAAATGTAAGCTTTGTAAAACGTTTCAGATTCATTAACTTCAATTTAAATCCGCAGGTGGTGGCTGGGCATGCCATCAAAGTGGCGGTAACACCGGAATTATCAGCGGATATTCAAGGATATCTTCCAATCCATTGCATTTATCAACTCCTCAAGTCGAGGGCGTTCACCAAGCATCGAGTACCCATCAAAGATTGGATATATCGGCAAATCCTGGAAGCCAAATTCCCGATCCACCCACTCCTCAGCCAACTCCTCGAGGTCTACGCCCAATCCATCCTATTTCTTCCAGGGATGGGAGGTGGGAAACCCTCAACCACGGACATTTGCAATGAACCTCTCACGGATGACCAAGTCCTCCATGTCTTCCGTTCATTTGAGCATCGAGATCTCGTTCCTCAGCTTCTTATCCTTTACTATTTGTTAGTATACGAAGACTATCGTCTCTCCAACTGTCGTAATCCTACCCTAATGGATGGAAGGAAGATCAAAACATACTCTTCAAAGCTCTACGCATCAATCCCAATTAAACTCCTCCTCCAAGAGGCACAAAAACATCAAGGGGAAGCAGGTGGGCTATTCCCCTGCCTCCTTCGCCTTCTTACAACACATTTCCCTCAACTTTCCATCCTTAACGAATGGTTAGAAGAGTCTGTTCCACTCCCAGTTGACAATACCCTACCTCAAGTACTCAGAAAGGTCAAAGTGGACGTGGATATACCTCTAGAAAGCTTTGATGCAGGTATGACTATTGAAAAGAATTAAAAAAATATGAGTTTTTAATGGTTTTAAATCGAAATAGCGTTCGTAAATTGCGATGACAAGCCTGCGGATGCCATCAACCTTCTTCAAACATGCCTAACCCTTACTCCATACAAGCTTTGGTCCTATTCCAAGCATATTCTAGGTCAGGTCAAACGTGTGGTGGAGCGAGAGATGCCTAGGAAGGTCCAAGACTTATATAGGGATGTCTGGTTCGCTTTAAACAATGTATTCCCACGCCAATTATGGGAAATGACTGCAAACGCCATGATGCCAGACCAGAGTCTCCCTCTAACCCTTGATGAAATCACTATTGATCCACTCCAGCTCTTGAGAGCTGATCCAAGGGTCTTCCGGTGTGCTCCAATCCTTAGTATACTTCTACATATCCTATCCGCGTCACTTGCGGCTTCCAAATACTATCTGGCTAAGCATTTGCAGGTGAGAAATTCAAGAAAAATGCCAAAATGCCATGAAATTATGTGTTTTTAATGCTTTTTAGGAGAATCCTACGCCTGCTAATCAAGCAGGGCCTTCGGAGTTGGAGCGGGAAGAGATGAAGAATGCTTTGGTTGCTGTCCAAGAGTCCACTGCTGTCCAGATCCTCCTCGAAGCTTGTCTCCCAACTTATTTAGACCCTGTAAGGGCGTTTTTACTTATATTTAAATGGAAAATGAATTTTGAATTGATTTCTGGTTGGATTTTTAGAAAGGAATCTCTGGGGATCTTTGTTTAAAGGAAGTTCAAAGCTTGATCTGCTCATTCCTCCATCAAATGTTCATTGTGGATCCAACCCTCGCTAAACTTGTGCATTTTCAGGTATTACTAGAGACTTACCTAATAGTCTAATGTCTAAAAGAAGTATTAATTGAATGCCATTGCAAATTGCAGGGGTACCCACTGGAACTTCTTCCAATCACGGTGAGCGGAATCCCTTCAATGCACATCTGCCTAGACTTTATTCCGGAATTGCTTGGTCAGCCAGAGATGGATAAACAGATCTTTGCCATCCAACTCACTTCCTACCTTTCCATCCAGTACTCACTCCCAAAGTCTTATGGGATTGCTCGACTCGCACTAACCACTCTCTCCGGAATGGCGAGCGGAGTTGTGTCCGTAGGAAAGGGGGTCATTCTTTCTTCCTGTTCTATCCGCTCTACCTCGTTTTGCAAAAAGCTTCCCCCCACTGATTGATGATTGTGTAAGTCTACTAATGCAGCTGGGAAGGATTTGCGAGGCACAGAATGCAATCGAGAGGAATCGAATGAATAAAGTTGTAAGAAATTCTGAGCTACTCCTAGGGGTGAGGGGTGCTTACAAGGAAATTGTTGACAACTGCCTCTCGGGGAAAAAATATTTTTAAACTTATTTCTCATTTTTATGTAATTGTGCAAATGTACAATTGTAAAATAAGAGTCCTTTTCAATAATAAAGATACAGATTTTAAGATTTATTACAATACATACAAAAATACCTACTAATTACACAAAAATACCTATGATTTGATCCAGAGTATATTACTAGTTAATACATTGCAATGCTAATTTAGAATTACACAATTTGGACAATATAGGATAATGGACTTACGACTAATTTAATTAATTACCTAATAAAATTTAGGTACCTATCAAGAGCATATACTTCATACTTATACCTAATTAATAAATACTATAGATCATTTAGAGGGGTGGGGTTTTACATAAATTGGGGAAAGAATAAAAATCTAATTTATCCTAATACACTTCCACAAGGGGGATTAAATAAATTAGCCTATTCCTTTTGAAAAATTTCAATCTGCAGATCCCAAGATCCTTCATTTGGCTTGGTCATGTTTGCAAGGGTCAGAAAATTGGTGTCTAGACATTTTCGACTCTCATATACTTGCTTGGCACTCATCCTAATGTCGTGGACTGGACCTTCCCATGTGATGCGAGTGGGCTTTAAAATAATACACTTTATTAGAATTAAGATATTACTTGAAATGAGATTAAATTAATAATGTAGGTATGTACATATGCTGCCTTTTCATTGGAGACAGTCAGTTTTGTTGTAAATAATTGACTCTCCTCGGGTGTTCCACACAACGCCACCCAAATCCAAATGTTTCCACCATCAACCTCCATCCACTGTAAAAATTCCTTGCCAAAGCATTCAATTCCTAGTGGATACTTTGGGACTAATTCAAAATATTCAATTATTTATACTCGTAATATACCCACTACAATAGCTATATATAATTAATAATTTAATTTTAGTTACTTTCCGGGGAACCGGCGAAAATGTGAAAATTCATCTCTCTCTTGACTTGACTAAGCCCACTTCCAGTGAAGGTGATGGATCCTGGGAAATGACGTTTCATATGTTCATAAACGTTCTTGAACTGGATCAGTTTGTTGTTACAAAATCCAACGGAGCAGCTCAGCGGCCTATATTATGTAAAATAGTATTAGTTTGCAAATTATCAGAATTTGCCCAATTAACCTATAAGCGCAGAGGTTTGCATGGGCATCAATGAGAACTTTCTTATCTTCCACAAGACATCCCTGGCCATGATGTGGACACTTGACGGGAAGCTTTGACGAGAGCTCTTCTGCAACAAAACACCGGGTTGTTGGAACCGAATACGGGCTCTCGCAAATGGGGCATTGAATTAAACGAGGTTCATTTTTACAATTCTTGCAAATTATATGCCCTATTAAATTGGAAAGCAATTGAAGCAATCATAATTAATTAATTAGGTCATTATTTACCTATTAAGCAAGTGTATATTGGTGGGATACAAATGGAGTAGCAAACAGGGAATTCCAAAAGACTTTTAATCTCTGAATCATTCATTTCTGCTGCAGGAATCCTGAATGAATAGATGGGTGAATGATATTGATTAGGTCAAGTTGAGCATTAACTCTTGAGATTCTTAAAATTAAATTACCCCAAAGCTGACTTGAAACTGGTATGAGGGAAGGTGTGCAAGCTATAAAGATTGATTGAAATGACTAGTCGAGTACGCTGCTCAAAATTCAAACTTCGATTGCTAAAAAATAATGCAAATTCAGGGACATAGATCGAACATCGCTATTAGTAACATTTACATCTCAATATAGCATTATTTCGGCATCCCCCAGCTCTTTATTAGAGACATATGCAGGTGTGTATCAGGACTTATGGGGAAAGTTGAAATAGTTTTAGAACCGGGATGAGGGTGAAACTTTGTAAATGCTGTAAATCAGAGTTTGAGGGGCTTGGGTGGATGATAAGGGCCCCAGATGGAAATAAATCGAATTACAAGACTTTTGTAGATCAGAGGATTGATGCTACTAATACACAGGGAACAGGTGTTTAAACTCTTCTTTTTTAGGACTCGAAATGGGAATTCCCCGAGGACCCATTCCTCCATATTATTCTCTATTACTTAATTTTGAACCATCCTATTGTTACATGCTTTTTAGCGTAAATACGAGAAAAGTAAATATTGGATTTTTCTCAAGCTAATGATAATCCCCCTTTTGAGCTGAGCATTTGGGAAATTCTTTTTAAGGGTTTTTCGTGGAATGTACTCCTCTTTGACATGATCCCTTCCAGGTGCTCCTTTGGACGAGCCCTTAAGAAATTGAAATCCCATTCAATACAAATATTTTAGGTTATTCCAGGAATCCGGATTATTTCATAGAGCCAGATGCGAGGTAGGCTTTAAGCCGCCAAACTTACGAGAATGAGTCTTTGTACATATATAATTCAATCTCCTAAATGAATGCAATTACACGTCCCTGGAGTGACACTTTGACTTGGGGGAATGATGATGGACAACCGAGGATTGCATAATTGAGGATTCGGCACGCTTATCGTCCCTATTTGTCAGAGACGCGGACATGAAATTTAAGGATTTTTATGCCCCGTGCAAAGGGGTTGGTTGAAATAAGGGTCTGGGTGTTCTACAAATAGGCATATCGGATCTAACGGTCCCTCCCTGGGCATTTGCATACACAAAGAGACATTTAAGGGTCCCTAGTTGATACCAATGGTATCATTGAAATATTCTAATTTATAGGAAGATAGCTATTAGGAAATTAAAGGGTCTGGTTGGGAGATAGCCCTCTGACTGATTGCCTTTTCACTTCCCTGGCTCTTGTTTGCACTCGACTCCTAATCCCTTTAGCTCATGCAAAGTCCTCCATTGAATCTACCCCAAAACATTCATCACCGGCCCCCCTGAAATTAATCAAGTGTTGCTTTTGTTTTGTTTCCCGAGGCATATGGCTCCTCCAGTGCCGACGAAACCTCAAAATCAAACAATGTCCAGAAAGATTAGATCCATTCCTTTCATTATACAATAATATACAGGTGCCTTTATAATGCCTTTGTTTACCCCTTAACTATCTACAGAGAATGCATTAAAATTTAAATCCAGAGTGCTTTCCGGGCTGGCCTGCAAATTGTAATTTTGTTTTGCAGCTCAAGTTTTAAGAAGATGAGGGACTTGAGCTCGCAGTAAACTTGTAAAGTTCTTATCCTCATCTCGGAGACTCTAAAGTTGTATCTCATTCGCTTTAAAATCAAGATTTGAATACAAATTCCCCGTTCTATTTATTATGCTAAACTGGCAAAGTTCACTTCAAAGGTTGTAAGGGCATGGCCCCTAAATAATTAAAGAGTTTGCACTAAGGATAAGAATTTAAGCAGACCTGGGTATCAACTATCAAGTTCCGCATACTACGAGGGGTTGTAAATAACTTTACGGACTATACAGACATTTATCCGAAGCATTATTCATTTGTTTTTCATTTGAATTATTTATAAATGCATTTAAAATTCACAACCATCCTTAAATGATTCAATTGAAATTGATGCATAATCCTGAGGAGTCTTTCATTCCTTTACAAGTTGATATTTTGATGGAATTGCATGGATATTGAAATACATTTCAAGTCAAAATCCTCCAAAAGTCGAAAAGCTTGTCTATTTATGTGTAATACTACATCCTAGGGCTCATATTTCCCTCAAAACTTGTCTTTTCGTCGCCAAAATCCTTTTCCTTCGCGGACGGATCCCTCGAAAATATAAATGCAGACATTCCCATTTCCTGAGCTATTTTAAATCCTCTTTTATTCCAATGCCAAAGCCTTAGCATTTCCGGGAGATAGGAGATTGAGGATGAAGATACCTGGCCACGAGTCTTCACAGAGTATTAGGGAAACCTCCCTGAAAGGTTCTTAAATTCCCCTTTTTTTGAGCATTTAAATACAAGATTATTTTCATACAATCTTCCTATATTTTTAGGCATCTTTTTCATAAAAATATTCTGCATAAAAAGATCTAAAAGTATGGGGGTTTCAATTCAAAAGCAAAGCCAAAAATAATGAAAAATGTTTAGAGGATTCACAGAATTTTTGTATAGTATTTTAATGTAAATGGAGCACTTGAAAGTGACATGGAGAACTTAGGTAAGGCATTCAAATATTGTGAATAATTCGAGTTGAGATTTATAGGCAATTGTACTCCCCCACCCCCTGAAATATTTGGTCCGTGACACAAAGCGTGCATTCAACAGATTGCAATTGCATACAAATATTCGCTTTGATCTTGACAATCTTTCATTGAACAATGCGTGCAATATTTATAGACAAAAATAATAAAATAATGAATATTTATTCGAGAAGTCCGGAATGTGCAAAATGAAGATTTCAGGAAAGATTTATTAAACCCGGCCTACCCGGCTTTTTTTAAGGGATCCGGAAATCCGAAATTCTGTATGATATCTGTAAGGATATAATATGACGATGATATGGGAGGCGAGGGGAGGGGAATGAGAGTTATGCGTAATGTCAAAACCTATAATAAACGGATCTAGGCTCTAAGCTTGGCTGAATGTGTAAACTGTAAGGGACAAGGGATGATTTGAAAGGATTTGGTGAGGGGGGAGGACTCTGGACTACATGGGAGAGTATAGGAATAATGAAATTCGTGGAGAGGCACATATTTGGACTATTAACTTTGTGGGCATTTGAACATATGGGTGCGTAATACGCATAGTATTAATATCCGTGCATATAGGGTGGCTGATTTGATATTTCATAATGTTTTATCCATCCTCCTCCTCATATAAATCAACTACTGTGTAGGATAGTGTTAAAAATCATGTATCACACACAAAGTAGCCCCCTAAACAAGCTAATCTGCACGTACATCTACATAAATATTGAGAGAGCAAGTGTGTTCGCTCGTGTGACTTTTAAAAAGTGATAAGATTTCACAACCAAATTGATATTAATAGCTTTTTGCAGCTGTACCCCAAGCTCATGTAAAAGCAGATTATTCCAAAGAGAAAAGGGTTTAAAAATTCATTCATTTCGGATTTATATTTCTCCCGAATCACTAATCTCTGGATATTGCATTTCTACCCCAGATTCAGTGTTTATGCCGTCTGAGGTAGAATGTCAAATATAGGAGATTGAGTCATCTGGGAGTTGGAAGAACTCGAGAGTAATCATAAATTATGATGCAATGGAACTGCACTCACAATGCGAGAATAATTGCAAACAATATCCGAGATTAAGTCCCAGATGGGGACTTTCTTCCTACACATTTCCATTTCTGTTCCATTACACTTGAGTACTTTTGATTCCGAACTTCTTGTTTTTGCCCTAATCTTACCTAAAAATATATAACTAAATAGATCTTTCTTTTTCATATTCCGGTATATTGTATCCAAATGGCAAATACTATTAGGATGGTGTCATCGAAGGAAAGGGTTAGAACTTATCCTTAGATCTCCCATAAATGACTGTCCATCATTAGAGTATCCTGGGATAAAACGTCATTTAATCGAGAACCCCTCCCAGATCATAATTAAAATGACATCGAACTGTCCTCGACTCATTTCCTTATTATTCTAATGACTTTAATGGGGGTGATCGCCCATAAATTAATAAAAATGTGAAATATGAGCTCGTAGAAAGTAACGTCCTGGACATCCTGGCTTTATGAAATTTTATATTCATAAAAATGAGCTGACAATTAAAAATCCCAATCTCATTTTTCTCCGTGTGGATTTCAATCCTCCGAGGGGAGGGGAGGGGTGTCATTTTGGGGAGCTTAGTTTGTCACTCTTGTTCCTCGATTAATCTTGGCAAAACTGACTCCTCCCGAGGAGATTTGACTGAAATTAATAATCGGAGGAGGTTTGCAAAGTAAACTTTGTGGCAGACACAGTTTCAATCATTCAAAGTGGCGTAACTTGTGCAAAGTACATTGACTTTTAGGTTTTCGGAACTCGTGCTCACAAAATATTATTTTTCTCATGAATAAATTAATGGATGAAATTAATGTTGAGCCTGATACATACCCTTATTAGTACTGATAATTCATCAAGTATGAAATTCTTTGAAGCCCAAATCGGGGTATTCAATTCCCATCTGCCTACTATTTAATTACTCCATTTACAAAGGGTTTTATTTACAACC
>JAAZTK010002512.1:0-11054 GCA_036507255.1 Megalothorax incertus | reverse complement strand
TCAAAACACGAGATTTTGAGATTTTTATTCATCTTGACGCTACCTCTTAGGAAGTTTCTCCAAAACAACCGTCGAACTATGCCTTGGTTTTTTCACTCTTTTTCGGTTGGTTAAAGTTATTTGTGAGAACAATATCCCAAGCGAAGCTTGGGGAAAAGTCTTGTATTCTTAAATTTTAATTAAATGGACTCTTAATCAAGCCTCAAATAAATCCTCGAGGGATCCAAAGGATCCAAATTAGTTTTAAGGACGCACTTGGCTCGTATTTATAGCCAGGAATATTTGTATAAATTAGCATTTAATTAATAATTAAAAGAGTGATATTAAATTTTGTGCACTTGAAAATTCCAGAACATTTTGAAGTATATTCTTGAAAGATACATTTTATTAAATAGGATTTTAAGTTGAAGATTCAAGGGCCCTTAATTATTCAATGACCCAATTGCTTGAATTCCTGTACATGTAATTAAAATTAATTTAACAATTCCTAAAATATTAAAAGTAAACCTCGGAATTGTGATGCTCAAATCAGCAAGAACAAAGCTCGTGACGGCCCAAAGGGCGAGACAGAGGTCAAGTTCATCAGTATCTTGAGAACTAAGGGTATCCGCCTTCCGATTAAAATTTATCATTATTTGATTAATTAAATTAATATATTTTAAATTACATTCGAGTGCGCAAACCATCCATATCGCTCATTTGCCGTATTTAAACTAAGCCCGGGAACGCCCTCTGCTTGCAAAAATTGAATATCCGTCCATAGGATTGCTCGAAGTGACCTCCGAGGGGTCAGTCCAAGGCTTCTGAGGAGGGCCAGGGTCTCGACGGCAAGGATGACGCCATTGCCATCATCAATAGACCCATCTCCGACATCCCAACTAATTGTTAAAATTGAATATTGGAATGTACTTTTTATTTAATGAACCTGTCGATATGTCCAGACACAATTACGACCTCCTGAGGGTTTCCACTTCCGGTTAATTGACCCCAAGAATTCCGTGATGACCCTGGAGGCAAGATTTCGTCCGTCATTCTCAATTGAACTCGGATTTTGGTCCCTAAATCATCAAATAATTTGACCTTTCAATCGGAAATAAATTAATTGCAGATGAACCTGAATCCTGAAGTCTTTGAAACATTTCAGAATCCTCGATGGTAATTGACACTATTGGAATTGGGTTAATCCCTTCTTGATAGGATATACTTCCAGTATGTGGAGTATCCAATGAAAAAGTGGTTGGAGATCGGGTGAGAAGTGCCAAAATGCCCATAAATCTGGGATTGGAGGTCAGGACATTAGTGTTGATGAGGTCATTGTTGAAAACAACAATCTTTCCAGTCAACTAATAGTTAATAATTTTTTAAAAATTGTCTTTTGAAAGATATGATATTTTTTACATTGACTCCAGATACCCCCAAATCTTGGACGACAACCACATCACCGGAAATGACATCTCCACCAGTGCCGATGGTGCCACCCTGCCCAAGGACGTTCAACTTTCTATAGCGTGGTTCAACCATCTCGACAACCTCTTCACCCCTGATAATTTGTGATTATTTAAGAACTTTTAAAAAAAATAATACCTTATCCAAACGGGGACATTTTGAACCACCTCGGATTGGACGCCATCAAGGCCATCCTCCGTCATCTTTTTCAAGATATAGTCAATGGCATCCTCAAGGGCTTGGCTCCCGCTAATTCTTGATCCAACTTTGTCAACAAATCTACCAAGTTTTTTGTATGTCCGACCTTTCCAAGGTCCATCCAAAATGGCGGAAATTATCCTTTGAGCTACCTCAGAATACCCTTTGACCTCCTCCAGGATCTCGACAGGGAGTCTACACCTGATTTCCGGAAGTGGATCGATTTGTATTTGGGAGAATCCATATATTATTTGAAATGTGGACAAAAATATGAGGAATACAATTAATTTATTCGGCATTTTGTGTCTGAACTGGCCAAATTAAATTCATTGGTTTAATTGATTTGATTTGTGATTAATTTTTGATAAGATAGCTGTTATTGATTAAAAATGATTACTGGGACTGAAATTTGATTACATTTTAATTGATCAAGCCATAAAATACCTTAAAATGATGCCATAATGTTAAATGATATAATTTTTAATATGGTATTTTGAATTTGTAGTCGCAATTTGGCCCCGAAACAGTGTAAATCAACGCTAATGAAGTTTTCTTAATACTTTTATTGTAACAATAAATACAATAGAATAAATATTAAATATGTATGGGTAATTGTACAAACAGGATATGCACACGGATAGTCGGAAAGTAAATACGGATTTGGAACATTTGTAATTAATTTAATGAAAAGTGAACCCCTCGATCAATCATTTATTTAAATGATAGATTTGAATGTCATAAAGTCAAAGTGGTTTTAGTGTTTTTGATTAATTTTTCCCATGATGTTTAGGGGGTCGTTCTTGAGGGATTTGTAGGGACGCCCTTGAGACCTCTCCTCAATCTCCGACTCATTCTCCGGCATGACCTCAAATCCTTGAACTTGTGGACCTTGTTGAGCCGAGTCATCAGCAGAGTCTGCCTGGGATTGAGATTCTTCGCTAGAGTCAATCATTGGTGGTGGGTAGGGATCATTTTTGAGGGATACCACTGGCGTCGGCTTCCTATTGACCTGAGCTATATATTGGGCCATTGTCATTGGCTTTGATCCTTTTGATGGCTTCGAATAGACTACTTTATCCATATCTTGATGCTGAACTGGCCGTTGGGAAAACCCGCCCATGATTTGGGGCCTTCCGGAGTAAGATGGCCCAAATCCACCGTAAGATGGCCGAGATCCGAATCCGCCGTAAGATGGCCGAGATCCGAATCCGCCGTAAGATGGCCTTGAGACTGGTTTGTATTGAGATGTAGTATAAGGTCGGAAGGGGGCGTATTGTGGTCGAACTGGTCTTCGGGTATAGGAAGTCTGTGGCCGGACTGGGCCATAAGATGGTCCATCGTATGGTGTACTATATGGATAATAGGGGGCGGAGTAGGGTGAGAAGGATTGGGAATATTGAGGTGAATATGAAGGTCTGTAGTAGGTAGGTCGTGTGTAAACTGGTTCAAAGTCAGAGTCAAATCCAGTTTCCGGTCCATAATATGTTGAGGGCTGAATTCTGACGACTTGGAACCGTGATGGGGTTACTGGACGTCGGTACGGTGTCGAATATACCCGATTGTTAGTTGGGTACCGTCGCTGAGCATAGTATTTCGCGATGAGATACTCAAGATACCTCTCATCAGAGACTTGAGGTCGTCGCACAACCGGTCTATAATAGTTTGGCCCATAGAGGGAGCTCACATCCATTGAGACCATTGGTGTAGCATAAGCGGGGACCTGAGACTTGATGACTGCGTATAACTCTGGCGTCCTTGATGGCGGGAAGTCCGTGAAGACTTCATTTCGCTCCTTTTTCTTTGTGGCTTTGACCTTTTTGACCTTTTGTTTTTTACCTTCTCCGAGGACGGGTAGGTCAGCTCGTGTCCTTTGCTTAACCTTGTGCGAGAGCTTGGGTTTTCCAAAATACTTAGGTTTGGTCGCATCCCATTCATCATCTTCCCCGGTGGGTGCTTTGGCTGGGATGTATTGAAGGGGTCGCTTTGGGGGTGCCTCTACGGGCTCATCCTCTTCCTCCTCCTCCTCGGCAGAGTCCTCAAAATAATCATCATCAACATAATAAGCCAGAGGGTAGGGGACTTCAGTGTCCTCTTCAGACTCATCCTCTTGCTCATCATAAGCACGAACTCCGGGTCGTTTTACATTAGAATCTATGAATTAAAGAGGTTTAATTGAAAGGTATTGACAATTTTATTTAAAATAGCCAACCTGGAATGATTGATACATGCTGTTGATCATGCTCTCGAAGTACGGTGTCAAGAGGTACAAGGACTTCACCATAATTTGTCACATATCCAGGTACAATCACCTCTTTGCCCACATTCCCCGGATTTTTGGATCCAGCCTTCTTTTTGGATTTTTTGACGACTTTTACAACTTCTTGGATCTTTGGCGTGGATCCCTTTTTCACGGGTTTGGGCTCGACCTCCTCCTCCTCAGCCTCCTCCTCCTCTTCACCTTCGTCCTCATACTCGACAAAATCTTGCCCGTCTTCGTCAGACTCTTCAGATTCTTCCTCCTCCTCAGGTTTAGGAGATGGTGGTGGCGGTTGTCCTCCAGTTGGGGGTCGAGTTGGCTAAAAAAAATACAAGGAAGATCCATTTATTATTAAAAAATGGGATCTGGATTTCGCAAAATGCTACGAACTTAAACGAGTAGTTGATTGGCGTGTATGCAAATTTAATTGAATCTTTAAAGTGTCATTTGTAAGTCATTAATGGTCATAAGAGTACCTGGATAGCCGGTTTGTTTGAGGCGGTGGCAGGAGCAGCTGGAGGCGATACTGGTGCTGGAGCTGAATTGGGAGCTGGGGCTTTGGGGGCGACCTTTGAGGAATCCGGTTTGACACTGGTCACCTTGCTCTTGGTCACTCCAGCCGGCTTATCCCCGCCGACGACTACTGCAATGGAACCATACAAAGCAAACCGGTTATTAAACTTTGCAAGGAAAAAAAAAACTCGCACAAAACTGCCCCTTATAAATTGTAATTTAGACTTTAATATTGTTCATATAGACGCATTAGATATAAGCCTAATTTGTATTCCACATGCTTAAGCACATACCCTGCAATTTATATTAAAATATTTTGGAAAAAAACCGTCTATTTTTTTGATATCAATCCTCAGGAGTTCATTGATCGAATTACTTGGACAAAGGTCCGTTCCTGAATCCCCTAAAGGGTTCTAAATTGTAATTTTGTCTAGCATTTTAAAGTCAAAATGATTTGGCATTCGCAAAATCCCATCAAAAAATTTAATAAACTGATTCCAAATTGATCAGATTCAGACGCCAAATCTCTTTTCTTGATCTTCTGTATCTTTTAATGCCCCAAAGACTGTTCAAAAGACCTTACCAACTTGGTCATCCGCTTCGTCATCCTCCCTCGTGACAATCCCCGACCTCCTCTGCCCAAGGGGTCCATTTCCCCAATTGGGGTAAATCCCTCCATCTTTATACGAGGTTGAATAAGGCCAATTTTGTGCTTCCGCAACGGCGGCTGTCACCACAAATAGGAGGAATAGGGCTAATTTGATGCCCATTGTGGGGTTTGGAGTCTTAAACTGAACTATTTAATTAAAAAGTATATTCTAGACTTGGATTAAAATCTGTTCAAGCAGGGCAAAGACTGTGTATGACTGAGGATGAGGATGAAGAGTCCGAGTTTTGCAGTCACTGTCAGATTTTGAGAATTTTGTTAGGTGTTTTCAAGAAACCTGCTTTGAAGCTCGGATCCCTGCACATCTTACCATTAAGCACAAGTGGAGGAATGAAAGCAAGAGTGGCTATCCTTGAATCCGGTCATTACATTGTATTATTCAGTACATGTGGATCTGTGGGGCTCTCATCCTCAGAGTCAGATGCCAAAGGTGCCAGGGGTGCATAAACCCAGAAAGAGCGAGCACTGGATCATTTTTGCCATTTTATGCCATCGGGAGGAATATGCCTATAAGGAATACAATATAATCTAATAGAATACGCTGAATCTCTAAAACTCATCCCAAGGGTTGCAGTAATTACGTGTAGAATCTTATTCCGCGAGGCGAGGGTTGAATTCCCCCAAAGATATCAATCATAATTGCAGGTCATTTCCACCGACATCTTCCTCATACTTACCATTAGGAATTACTCGAATCATACCAACTTGAACTAACATTGAAAAATAGATTAATCCTCCAATGCAATGAAAGCAACATTCATTATGAAATAATAAAAAGTACATTGATCTTTTAATGATTAAATCTTTATTTTTGCAATGAAAAAACTCGAGATTTATTCAATCTTTGATTTCTTTTATCAAATCCCATCATTTATACATATATTACTCATCCTACTACGATATATTATCTATTTAATTCAAAGGAAATGGCTCCTGACTCGAATAAAATGAATCAAGACCTCGGAAGTGACTACTATTGTATATAAAAGTCCCAAACTATCTGTTCTAACTCTTTATCGGACATGATTTCATAAATGCAATTAATTAAATTGAAATTATCAATGAAAAAAGAATTTTAGGGCGTTTTTTGAGGGTGTGAAGGCGAGGATTCTTCCGTGGATTGACTCTGATCCTCATTTGGCTCCTCGGAAGACTCAGATTCCTCATGGGTGGGTGGAGATTCTGGACTACCCTCGCTGATACTAATTGTCAAATTGTAATTAATTGCAATAACCCCATATGTATCATTATAAAATGAAATCTCACCTCTCTACAGCAGAATTCAACATCCTTTTGTGGAGTTGTGCTTGAGCAGCATAATAATCTGAATACAAAATATATTTAATGATTAACTAACGAATTATTATAATTTACAAATATTTAACCTTGTTTTGCAGCGTCTAAAAGGACATTGTGAAGCATAGCAGGGCTTGTTTTATTGACAGGGCCAGGGAGAGGTGGGTAAGGGTTCCCTCGAAGCTCTAGAACAGCCATTGGTTTAGCTCCAAGTTGTTTTTCCGTGTCTGGAAGCGGAAAGAGTATTGTTTTAATTGATTTATTTAATTTAAATACTAAATTACAATGAAGATCTTCCTTGTAGATGACTTTGGGTGCTCGTAACATCCTCGTGTATGGGAGTCCAATAGGCCAGACATCATTCGCATACCTTGGGGCAAGTACTTTGAATAATTTTGGGATTAGAGCCTTGTCAGTGAGCCAAAAGTCAGCAGCCTCCATTGTGGGTCGATGTCGTTCTCCATATCGAACTGCATCCGAAATAAGTCGCTCCACATACCCTCTAGACTCGTCAGCCTTTTCATAATAGGTCTCAATCCTCTCATTTTTCACAAGGGCTGTCACAACATTCCTCAGGATCTTAAGACGGCCGACAATCGGCTCTGGGGATATGATTTTACGATGTGACACATTGTATTTGATCCGAAGTTTGCTCACGGCCTTTAAAAAATAATTAAAATTATTTGAGGTATTGTTTTTTAATTAAAAATCATTTCCAACCTGTGTTAATGATGCTTGGTTCATTTTTTAATTGAATTTTTGGACAGTTTTGACTCTAAATAAATTAAATTGATGATTCTTTCTTCCTCTGAGCAGCCTCTTGTTTCTTCCTGATGACCTCCCTTGCCAGGAACTCTGCCTCCTCAGACCTTCGTTCTCTAAAAAATTAAAAATGACAAAATGACAATTATTTTTGGACTAAAATTGGCATTTACTTGGCTAATGGTCGTATAAGGAAGATATAACTGACAACACCAGACACGAACAGACCACCTTTCATATAAGTTTTATTGGTGCGTAAAAATGAACCGAAATTTCGGATAAAATCCATCACTTTTTAATTGTCACGAGGTCAGCCGTAATTTACAATGTAACTTGCAAAGTCAGCGACAGCAGCACAAAAATGTATGTACACTTTTAATAAAAATTACCTCACCGAGGATGACCTCACTCTTGTTCAAGACCACCACCACCACCACGAAGACTGAGTTCCTCCGCTTCTTCCTTTTGTTTGATGGCAAGGAGTTCTCGTGACCTTCGCTCCTTCACGAAGGGATACCAAATGTATAGGCCAGAGATACCTCCAAGAGCAATAGCCAAATTAATTTGTCCGAGGGTGACGCCGCGACGGTAGAAAAAGCCAAACATGTGGTGGTTAATTAGCACAATGTCACTCCTTAATTAATTAAAAAATAAAACTTGAATTGTGGTGATTTCGGCTTATTTTTTAAATCGGCCTCAATCCTTTTTTAGCATCATTTTGGTGAGGAGTTTGGGGCGTCTTTGGACCGGAAGTAACGTCAGAATTGAGTGCAAATGTACCTAATTTGGGTACACCTGCACCCAATTAAGGACAATTGTACTCAAACATTGCAATTAAAATGAGGCTATTTAAAAAAGGTTTGATTTATTTTAACAATGCAATGAGATTACAATTTACAAGTCTTAAAATCCTAATTTACTCGATTTATAAAATAATTGTGATCTTCTACGACAAATACTAGTGCTAATTAGGTACAATTAATTCTGACACGGTGTGACATTGACATAAAGGATCCTCACGGGGAAATATGAGTATTGTTTATAGGCATTGGAATTAACTTTTAAATTGTGAATCTACTTTTTTAGTTTTTCTAGACATTTTTTGGTATTTTTCGAAATTCTAATATTCTAATATTGTAATAACTACTAATTAGTAATTAATAATTGGTGGATATTAATAATTCGGGTAAAATGTACTCACTGGTACCTACTACTTAGGGCTAGACGTCAGAAAAAATAAGCTAATAGGTTTAGCTAACATGTCGAGCGCTGTATTTTACATAAAAATATGATATATCCTCCGAATTAAATCATTTCTGGATTTCTAATTAAATTCAAATTACAATAAAAATCGCTCTTTTTCTAATAGCTACTCACTCGGATGCGTATCATACTAGTACAAATTGAATAGGATTAATTATTAATATATAAGAGTGCAGTCTGCAAAGGTATCTGTGAAAGAACTAGATCATTTTTACACCGGAAATTACCTACCTTAAATATTCTAATTTCTAATGCTAACGAGTAACGATAAATCAGTATCACTTAACTAACTAATCAATAATTAATTAATTAATTAATTAATTCTATATTATAACGATATATATATAGTTTAATGGTACAGGCTGTGTCGTCGAATAGATTCTTTTAGATATTTTTCACATTTTGAGATTTCCTCCCCAAAGAAGAGTCCCTAAAGGAGACTCCCTTCTTCCCTTGACCTCCTCCACTACCCCCACCATGGGTTGACACGATCCTCGGGCTCTTCCCCTTACTCTGACCTTTCCCAGGTGGGCTTAGTTTGACCAAATCACTCGCATTCAACGTCTCTAGTCTGCTCCTGCCCCTTGGAATGTGTGGAAGCCACCCCCAGAAGCTCCTCCTCCGCAGCCCTCTCACCATCCTCTCCATTCTCCTCATCAGAGGAGGCTCTCCTCCGAAGGGAAAGGATGGTCAGGGAACTAACTTTAGCTTGCTGGTATGCTGAGAGTGTATTCTGACCCAGAAATCTGAATTCAAAGCAGAATTTGTATTAAATTGTCACTTATTTTGAAATATATGGACTTACTTGAGTATAAGATATAGTAGGATGATTGCAATCCCAACCACGAGGACCTTATAAGGTGGTGCAGGTAGGACATGGCATAGTGCAAAAGTAAACATGAAAATCCCCGAGATAAGGGATAGTAGGAGTGATAGCTTAAGCCAATGTTGGGATGAGATTGAAGAGCAAGAAGTTAGGGGTGAAGAATTGAAGGTAAATGCACCTTCATTGTCCTCTCGACGACCCCTCCGGAGGAGTGAAGGCCTTACCACCGAGTAAGGAGTCTTACAAATCGAGCAAGAGATCTCTGGTAGAGTTGGAGAACGTTTAGGCGTCTTTGAGCTCAGTCCAGCCCATTCCCCTTCATCTTTGGACTCTAATTGTCCAGCTTGTTGAACGAGCCATTTTTTGAGGCATTCATGATGGACTGAACCTACGTCTCCTCGACATGCACATGGTTGTATTAAGGAACCAGCATCAGTCCGCTCTGGATCATAGCAAAAATAGCATCCAACTTGAGAAGATTCGCTTACATCAGACTCTGTCTCTTCGCTATCCTCTTCCTCACCATCTCCTCCTATGAAATTAGGCAATTTTTTAATTAATTAATCAATGATAAACTCAGAAATGAAGGATTTACCATTGGGAGAGGCTGCCTCAATAGGATTATATGGCTCAGGGGTAGCGGGGACTTTGCGAGACCCTTCCATAATCTTTTTAGGATTAAGAACCCACAACTGCTCTGGTCGATGGACATTCCAGAGCACACAGGGGAACCAAACGCAGACGCCGATCTCCACAAGGGCAAAGATGATATTGTGATAATTTCGGCCCTCCACTGGGATCCTATTCAAATTAAAAGAAATGGGTTAGAAAACGTCTTTAAAACGATTAAGCCCTTTATTACTATATTTGAAAGGTTTAAAACGTTTAAAAACTTTACTTGTTTTTCCAAAATTCTCCGAGGACATCAGATAGGATGAAGATGACGGTGACAATTAACATTGATGCTTGCGAGACAAGGCCAAGGCGGCTTTGATTAAGCTGCGAATGGTTGACTCTAAACTTTGACTCCTGAGGAGGATGTGTCAACGGACTGGATGGGCTTGGCCCAGGGACATCTTTGGAGATCCCACCTTTGCTTTTCCTCGTTTTAAGGTAATCTTCAATCCGTAGCTTAAAATAAACCTCCACGCCATAAATGAGGAAGAAGGTGACGACAATTAGGATGAGGAAAGCGTATGCACCATTAAAAATATGCAGATAATAACTCTTCTCTTCTGGGTGGGCGCTGTTTGAGAGGACAAGGAGGAGCTGTGCCAAGAGGAGAGAGTATGTGATGACATTGAAGGAGAGGAAGCCGAGGAAGGACTTGCCGAGGAATCGATGTGACAGGTATTTGTAGCTGACGATCCTCTTGTCACGCAGGTGGAAGATCTGATGGTAGAAATTAAATTAGAATGATTTTTTTTAATAAAATGAGACGACGTCACGACGTACCTCGGCCCAAAAGCAGACAATGAGCGAGGAACCGGTGAGGAGGAGGGGGTAGTAAGCGCTCAACAGGCTCTTTAGCAGCCAATCTCCAGAAAGTGTGGCCTGGATGGTGAAATCTCATTAAAAAATGCTTAATTTAATCAAAATTAGCTTACGCTTGCAGCAAAGTAGGCTGCCCTCATTGAGGAAGCGAGGAATACCACTGCATAAATGGCTATAAAAGAAATTCAATTTAAAATTGAAATTTTTTTAATTTTATTAATTTGCCATCAACCTTTGGGTGTTGTTGGCGTAAGGGCTTCCTTGAATGCACTCTGGCTAATCATCCCTTTGAGGTTAGTCCTTTGGGGCCCTTGTCTCATGTCCATCGAGGA
>JAAZTK010002511.1:0-11054 GCA_036507255.1 Megalothorax incertus | reverse complement strand
AAGAAATATATGGTTAAAATATATTTTAGATGCTCAAGTTTTTCAAATATGATAGAACAGACTTAAGAGATGCTAAATCGCCTTTGAAATTTTCAAAAATATTAAGATTAACGTGAATAAATGGCAGTGTCCACAAATGCCCCTGTCCACAGTTCCCCATACTGACCCTACATATTGTACAATAAAATATGTATATCGACAATACAATACCTACTACTATTCTTTGAAAAGGTACTAGAAAATATTATGAATTTATGAAATGAGTTCAATCTGCAAAATACGACTTTTGTCCTACTCCTGAGTCCTAATAGCAGCTCGAATTACAAATACAATACCCAATTAATTAGATATTCATTTACATCTTGTTTAATGAGCTCCAATTACATAGAATTGTGTTGGGGAATGGCTCAATTACTCTTTGAATATAAAATAATAATTCAGTCAAGCATTTATTATGGTTTCATTCCCGATCCTGGTCGAAATCTTCAAAGGATTCCACAGCTCCACTCGGAGTTAGATATGTAGTCTTAATTTCCGTGTCGAGTGTTCTTTGTTTTTGCAATCTCTCATGGTCCAAGTGGAGTTCAAGTAGAGTTATTATTTTAAAGTGATGAAAGGGATCGGAGGGAGTGTACTACAAAGCCACCACCACCAATAAATTCAGATATTATGTCGTATGATTCGACCATCAATATAAACTCTGTTGCTCGATGCCTGGTTCAAACTACTTTGGGCTGTGGTGGGGGAAATCTTCATTATTGACAGCAAAAGTCAAATGTCTTGAAGATTGAAGAGTTTTACGAGTCCCTGATCGCCCCAAAAAATGAAGAGGGGACTCTCTCGAGGGATTGGGTACATAAAAGGCACCCCCGGAAAAAGTCATTTCTCTTCCTCCGGAGTTAATAAAAAATTCATGTATCATCTCCCCCGCTCTTTCCTAAAATCCAAACTCGATGAGGTAAAGGTATTCTTCAAAACGTATCTAATATATCAGTATGTATGTGGGGAAATAATCCAAAATAGATCCAAATTTCCCCGAGATAACTCAAGGGGGGAGGGAGGGTGCAGTAAAGAATGTGTAGGGATGGAATAGAGGTGGGGAAAGTTGGGTATTTGCACGAGCGAGGTTTTGCTGAATAGTTTTACTACTATAATATATTGGTGGATGGGATTGGATTTATCTAAATCCCTTGTTCCGATAAATTGGGAGCTCCCCTTCATCTCTCTTCTCCTCCTCCGCCTCCGTCTTTCCTTGTGAAAGTATGTGCACTGATCTAATCTATTATAAATACACAATTTGTTGTTTCACGGAGAGTTTACTTTTTGGAATTAAACCCCCTTTTGTTTCTGCATCGCCCAATTTTAACAAGTTGCTCTCAGCTACGTCGCTCCTCGTCCTTCCAACTTCTCTCTTCCTCAAAGCTTGGATGATTTACAATGGTGGGTAGTAGTAGTAGCGGGGGTTTTGTCGTCGAGGCTGAATGCCTTTGAAGAGATTGAAATTTTGAGAGAAATCATTCGAGGAGAAATTCCGTAATAAAGGTGTAGAGAGAAAGGAGAGAGTATGAACAAGTTCCCCTCGGAAAAACTTATCGAATTTATCCATTTCATTGGCCGGGAGTTTCTGCAAAGAATCTCTCCTCATCTTCCCTTCTCTCTCTCTTCTTCCCATAATCTGGTCCTATACACGCTTTATTGGCTCATTTCTCAAAAAAGCTTCTGTTGGGGAATCCACTCTTCAAAAAGAATCTACTTTCCCCCAAGCTATCACAATCTGAATGGGAGCAGAAGAGCGAGTCAAAGCAAAACCGCCGCAAAAAAAAGTAAATTTCCAAATAGTTTATATACAAAATGGGTTTTTGTAAAGATTTGCCAAATCCTGTACCCACACAGAATCCTCCTCCTCCTCCGTACTCAATCCTCCTCTTCTTTTTCATCTTAAACCTGATGGAATTCCACGGGAGATTTGTATACCTGAATGTGAAGTCTTTTCATTCTTACTTTAATACAATACCAAATAAATGGGTGGCAAAGCCGAGTGTGGATTCGGGGGGAACACGCAAGAAAAAGAGAAATTATCAATGGTTCTGAGAATATGGACAAAAGAGGATTCCATCGGACTGTACTAATGTATGTATCGTACTAGCTAGGATCTGTGTGCTTTAAAATTACCTAAAAGATACGTAAGTACATATCATAGCCTACTTATTTCATACAAGTGAACGAGGAGTTTAATCCCCGGCTCAATTACATAAGATGATGATTAACGAGCTGAGCTTATGTATTCAAAATATAATATATTTAATTCAATGTAGGTCAAGTTTAAATATCTAAAATACAGGAATGTACAAAAAGGAACTTGTCTATGTGTGTAACATACTAGTAATTGTTGGCATATTTTTGCATAAGAGCTTAAGTTTTTTTTACAGAGGATGATCGGATTAAAACTCGTCGTGGCTCCTCCGATTATGTCCCAGTGAACTCCTCTTCTCCTCCTTGGCCATTTGGGATATATGCCACCAAGAGTCACAAGGTATCTGTTCCCAATCCATGCAAAATGAACTTAAACCCTCCTCCCTCTCCTCGTCAGTCACCACTCGGATCATAAATGGCTCCGTATCCGCTGGTGTGGTCCAAAATTAAAATTAAAAATATTCCATAAAATAAAATAGAGAACTTACACATTACTCTGCCTTCATCCTCATCCCAACCTCCACCTCCACCACCACCACCACCACCACCTCCTCCAAAGGGGAAGGGGACTACTACTACAGGGACAATAGGGATTGGGATGGGAATTGGCAGTGGGATAGGAATAGGGATAATTATTGGTTTAGAGGTACAATTCCCCGTCTCGTTCTTCTTGAGTATGGGTGGCTTTGGTTTGGGTTTGACCTTTGGTTTGAAAGGGTGTTTAATCCATCCAGCGGGGGGAGGCTTTGGTTTAGCTTTTATTTTAGGTTTAAAAGCATGTTTGATGAATCCTCCAGGTGGTGGTTTAGGCTTTGCTTTTACAGCCACTGGCTTTCCCCCAAAAAGGAGGGATGGTTTAGGGAGTTTGAATATCCCATCTGGGGATGCCTTCGTTTCTCCTTTGAATAGCTCGATGAAGCCTCCAGGCTTAGTGGCGGAACCCAAAGTATTTTTGTCTTTATTCTTCTTCCCTTTGACGTTTTTCCTTTGAAGTATCGTGGGTTTCTTTTGAGTTCCTCCTATTTTTCCCGAATAGGAAATGTCCTGAGGCGGAGCCCCATCCCCTTCCCTAGGCCTGGGGATTTCGTTGGGAGGGGTTAGTTCAGGGGGGCAAGAGAGGAGGTCGAAAAGGAGCAGATTACCCCTTGGAGTCCTTGTATTTCCGGCGAGGGTGGTTCGGTTCTTACACCGGAGATTCTCATTAGATCCGAAAAAGTTTGGGCGACTTTTCTCCTCCTTGTTGTTAATCCCCGCCAGTTTTATGCCCGAATACCCCGAGCTAATTTCAACTCGTCTTTCTCTGCCGTTTCCATTCCCATTCTTTGTTGGATTCCTCTCGGAAATGAGCTGAGAGTTCCTCTGAAGAATGTTTCGCTTCCTTCGCTTTCTCCGCTTCTTTTTGTGATGCTCGCACAAACTCCACTATTTCATTTATTGCATTTAGAAATTCGAGCTAATCGATTTAAGTCCAAATCAAATAGTACATACCTGAATTGCACAGAAACCCATTTCTCTCCGAACACAGACCCCATAATTAAGCTGGTCCATGTTGGATTCTTCTACCTCGCCGTGGACATAGTTGAAGCTCGTGATCCTACCCGAGAGGCCTGTTTGATATTGCATACATCCTCCAGGTGCTAATGCATTAATTGAAATTTTAGTAACAAGTCTTTTTAAATATTCTAATACCTGTCATAAGGGAGCCGCATTTAATCCGAGTAGTACGGTATCTTCCATCTCCGCCAAGCTCCGTAATCGCTCCCCAATTGGATCACATATGTGATTTCCGGGGCAAGCCCAACAGGTAAATAAACTTTTTGGAAATAAGATGGAATTAGACTTGTAATTGTACACATACTACGATACTAGTACTATTGTACGTATTATAGTTGTAGTACTACATACAAAATACAAATACTAGGCATAGATAATGTTGAGGCTTTATTTGTTTCAGAGGGGCTTAGTGTGAGCTTACCGTGGTGTCCGCTGAGATCCCCGCAGAGAGGCTTAAAGGTCATGTCGGTTCCAGTGACAAAAAACCGGTCATTCCAGCACTCTCCCCCATGGTTCGGAATGTCCAGCTCTAATACCTCAAAATCCACCCGTAATTGGCAAACACCGTCCAACTTTACACATATGGAAAAATATAAAGGAGTAAATTTGTTTTAGAATTTAGGCACCGGGATTTACAGCGGGCTTTGTAATACAACTACAATTTAATACCTTTGTAATGGTCTGCTGGCAAGTTGAGAATGGTTCAGCGGTGGAATGGGGAAACTCTGGGTTGACCAAATAAGTCCGATTGTAAGGGGAAACTGAGCCGCAGGTATAGGAAAAGGTACAACAAACTCCGAATCCTCCAGCACACATTCCATAAGGTCTCCCTCCTCGGTCCATGCACTCTTTCCTAATTAAAATCCCGTTAGAATTTAATTCGCGTATCAAATGAATGACAAACCTCGAATAACATGTGCCCTGGTCATATCCTGGTGTCCAACACTTTTCATTCCAAAGTGAAACCATTGAGAAGAGTGGTGACACTGAAGTAAAAAACAATAAAATCAAAAACTATAAACTACTTCCGGTTATGGGGGAAACTCACAGCGTCGTACAATGGAATCAATCCAATATTGATATTTATTAGTGGAGAGGCCTGTGTTAATTACCACAGGCAATTTCCTAGAATTTTGAATTGGGTTCCTAGACCTAGACCTTAGTGAAGGATTCCTCCAGGATTCATAGGCTGTACTATTTGAGACTGGTTGGAGTATAGTAGGAGGAGGTGGAAGGTCAGAGGAGGCATAATTAAGGCTAGCTAAATAGAGAAAGATGAGCAAACTAGAGAATCCCTTAAGGGAATACATGGTCCCCTTAAAAGAGCACTTGAACACTATGTGTGGACCACTTTTTTCACAAATAAATTACATATTTAATATAATTCTAATTGCAGTACACACTTGAGTGTTTTGAAACGGACTGAGACTGTGGTGGAGGTCCGGTGGGGACCTTTATAAGCTCTGAAAATTGAAACGGAACTAGACGGGTGCAGGTATTCTTTCGTATTCTTTCCGGTCCCGTTCCTCAAGCTTCAAAGTTTACGAATTAACCTTTCCTCCTCCTCGGAGGAGAGTATGTCACCCCTTTGACCGAGTGGCTAGTCCATTTCAAGGGGATTTGTAGCATCTTAATTGAAGAATAGGAGGCAAAGAGAGCACCTCGGGGCGGATGAAGAGAGATGAAGAGCTTGGAAATCTGGTGATTTATGCCCAGGATCAAGATCAAGTGTAAATAATCATTAGCAGATTGTAGAGCATTAAGGTGTAATGGTCACTCAAAAGAGTACCTACTAGTAGGTAATCTCTCCCATTTAACCCAAACACTTGAAGTAGGAGGAGGAGAATGGTTTTTCATTTTTGGGTAATCTTTTGGCATAAGATATTATGCAGATTTAAGCTGCTCATACCTATATGTGACATACTAATATTAGTCATACTCATGTAATACCCCTATTAGCACACATTCCCTAAAAGTTTCCAAATACCAAATATTTGCTAATTATTCTACAATAAAAAGACAAAATTATAATATTAAGAAATGTATTGTTAATTTGTTAAGTGATTTTAGAAGCTTCTGGCATGATTACATAAATACCTTATTATTTCCTATTATTACATTATTGAATATATTAGTGATCATGATTAGTGACATTATTGAATATATTGGAAATATTTATTATTTCCTATTATTTCCTATTATTATACATAATTTAATAATCTGTCGGTTTAATAAACAATCATTTTGCAATCGAATCCAACATTGTATACTAAAATTGCTGCAATATTATCCAATTGCTCCTGGGGTTAAATTTTAAAATAACCCCTAATTAGGGGAAATTGACATGCAAATCCAAAAACAATTTTAATTGGGTGGATTCATGGGAATATAAGAATCCTTGTTTAACAAGCAAAACGGTGTTTAAAAAGGTGGACAAAGGAGATCCCCTAATTGTAATCAAATGACTCATAAGAGGCATTGAGAAAATAAAATATCTTATATCAGATCAATTCTTATTTTCGATTCATTTACATTTATAACTTCAAACCCCGAAAGCGGGTTTATAAACCAAAACCAAAAGTAATTACAAGCCATACTCCATCTGAATCTCTGGTACTACAAGCCATGTATTTAACTTGGGCTCAGTAGATGGAGGATTCCCCGTATAATCCCCCGAGCACAAATGGAGCGAGTGCAATGCAAAAGTCTCATTTCAACTTTGCTCGGCGGTTTGTTTAGTGTGCACACTCCCTTTGAGAAGATTAGATAAAAATATAATATTACGATATAATTCTAACTTGTCCTAATAATAATAATTCTTAAAATCCAGCCGACCCTGAACAGGTCAAATTGGAGTCAGTTGACCAAGTGCTCATAAAGGAACTCAAAGTGTCTTTTAAGAGCTTAGTTGGATCGAGTGGTGTTAATAATTTTATAAGTTAATAAATTTAAAGATTTGAAGAGTTGAATTTTTAATTGTAAATAAAATTTCCAATCCCCTCGGATGGCCAGTGTCCGTCAAAATCCAAAGGATCCTCGGATCCGGGCCCATCAATTCTCTCCAATCACTACTGGGTCACCTGCCAAATTTGGGCCTAATAATGCATGTAAGTTTTGGTGGATTTTAAGGACTTGGATTAACATTTTAATTTGTAGTATATTTATACAGTTTTTATTTTTAAGCTAAAGTAAGTAGTTAGTAGATAGGTACATAAATATTATTAATAGGATATTCATCTTTTGGCAATTAATATTCAAGTTAAAAGCTACCTACTTTCGCAATCCTTGATGTTGCAGGGTTGGGAAATGCCAATTTAATGTCAAATATTGAGATTTATTTCTGCAAATAATTTGCATATATAATACTGCTTTGAAAGAATAATTTATTCACATCTTGCAACATATAAATTATCAATATTTATGGATCAATTAAATACCCTACAACTAATACTACAATTAGGATTATTGTATTTTATTAAAATTTAAATTAGTTCTTTCAAGTAGAGAAATTATGACATGGCATGGAATTTTAGGCAGATCTTTCCTTTTGCATTTGGCACTGGAATTAAGAAAAATTGGATTTTAACTCTTGAGGAAATGACTCATTGACAGTCCAAGTATGAGTAGGCAATTAAATTAAATCATGTGTTTAAGTACAATAATTCGCATTGTCATACTTTTATACCTACTACGATGTATTACGAATTTCATTGAAGATATGTAAGCTTGTAAATCAAATGTCCACAAAAACATTGCAGAACTGCATCCTTTTTTAAACTTTAGAACTTTAACCTTGAACAAATCTTATGCCAGAGTGTAAATGGATTAAGTAAATGTTCTTTAAAAGGCTCTACATTTATTATGTAAAGAGATTCTAGGTATATTACTTATATTCTAGTAGTAGAATATCTTTAAATATCAAGTTCTTGCATCTCAAATTGCAAATGGGTTTAATTTAGCGTCTACAAGTAGTAGTATTTCACTATCAGATTCGAGATTAAAGTCGGGGAAACTCAGATTCTTTCCCAAGCTCATTGAGAATTGCTTTGTAGTACCAATATAAGCATTTTGAATCCTGCAGATCTCGAGCAAGGATTTTGCAGATTTTTCCAACAGGTTTACTTGACTCGACTCAATATTTACATTTGCGGGTTGACTTAAACCCTGTGGATTGCATCATTTCGACTTTTTAATACAGCTCCGATTCGCTTTGGTTTGATCTTCTCTTTGTACATATTTAAAAGTTTGCAAACTCAATCAATTGTCTCTTTTTTTAAAAAAAACTTTATAACAAAGTTGTGTAGGCCATACTTAAAAATTCTTACCAGGTTCATTTTGCACGCTTTTTCCTCCTCAGTTGCCCAATATGCATTACCTAGTACTTGCTATCATTCAAGGAATATTATTAGGTATTCTGTACTTATATATGAATCATAGGTACTAGACATAAATGGGAAGGAAATGGTAGTACTACTACCCATAGATCTTAATAAATATGTAATACTTCATTTCACAATCTATTCTTTACCTTCCTCGTTGTTTATTCAAACCCCCCAAAGATGATATCAAAATTCCCAACCCTGTCATGTTGAAATGTCAACTGTGACTCTTCTGGGAAGATGGTTTGATCAAGTCACATTTAACTTTGCCTATAATATCCATATACAGTTGAAACTTAATTTTATTCCATCTATTTATGTACAATATGATATATAGAAAGTACTATTGTATTGTATGTGTATCAATGTCTTTTCATGTCTTTTTCGCAGTGTCCGCCGTCTACGGAGATGGAGATGATCCATACCCATCCCTCTCGGACTTTCACGACCACGAACCCAATCTCGAATTTGATGACCAATATGTCAACCTAGAATTCCCAGGTATTTTATATATTGTACTCTATACATTGTACTACTATTTAAATGCAAGCAAAGCTCAAAGCTTGATATAGCAGTGGCATATATGCGGCCTAAAAGCCTCGAAAAACCAGAGCATTGAGAACAGATTCAAGCAAATTTAGACGCTCCACGTAGGTAATTAGTTAACCTATAGCAGTAGGTTCATTTGAAAGGAAACACCTGCTAAATCTCTCCTCGTAAGGTTTTAAAGGCCCATTACTTAATTTACCCCTTCACTTTAAAGCAAATTGAACAGATCCCAAGATGGGAATGTACATTTTAAATGTGTGTTTACACATTGAATAGCATCACAAGTTCAAATAAAACATTAACCCTTCAATAGCTTTCATCGTTTGTATACTCTTTCTTTCCCATTTTCATCAGCAGCGTTATCAATCAGCACAGGCTGATAAAATTATATGCCATTGTGTCGCATTTAAAGCCAAACAGTGTTTTAATTGCCCATCCCTCCACTGAAACATTGCACTCTGGTCCTGTATCTAGTTTTTACGATATTCCCCATTACTTCTAGGATTAATTGAATAGATATAATGCAATACTAGTAGTAATACCATTATACCACTGTGAGGTACATAAAAAACTCACGATTCTCTTTTATTATCCCACTTGAAAAAGGTTGAAATAAAAACCTTGATTGTTGAAAAATTGTTGAGCCTTAAAACTTTTCTTTCCCAGGCGGAGTTAAACCTTGAAGGACTAATCGAAGGATATTTCTTAATAATTCGAATCCTTTCGACCAGATTTAAGTAGAGGGATCAGGATTCTGAGTTGAATTTTTATAAATTGATTTTTCAAGTCGCGCAAAATTAAGGATTTAAGATTTTGTGCCAATTTGATCTTTATTAGGTCTATAGTTTAACATGGATTTTAGATTTTAGAGTGCAAAATCATATGATTTTCCACGTCCCTGTAAACCTGAATGAACTGATTGAGGTGGATTTTTCATTTTTGTATATAGAATACAAGTACAAAATGCATAAGGGTTGTAAATTAAATCCTCGACTCTTTTTTTTCTATTTGAAAAAGTACGCAAATTACTCTCGAATCCTTGCACCCTTTAATTTCCACATTTGATTCATTTCCACACGGTACAACAAGTAGTGTCGAGGTATTTACTACGATATAGTACAATAGTATATTTGTATAGTAGGTACCTGTATAACCTTTCCTTCTCGCACATACCTGTATAATACATATGCTAAATACCTACCTGTCCTATTTGATCATTGCAGAATTTGGGAACACTATCTTCCCCGTTTTAAGCCCATTTTTTCCTCTAAAAAAACACACTGAACTGTTTTAAACGTTTTGTCAATGCTCTCTGCTGAGGAGGAGTGAAAAAAAGCCCAATTCCTCCTAAGCTATATGTATCTTTCTCATATACGAGTACTACTACCTACTAGTAGAAGAGACGAATGTGAGGCCTACTTTCATAGATAAATCAACGGTTTAGTTTGACTAATATTATATTAACAGGGAATTCGGGCGCGTAAAAGGTTGCCGTTTATTCCCTAAATCAGAGTATGAAAATACTCTGGGAAATTATGCGAGGAAATTTTTACAGCACGAGATTAAACGTGACTAAAGATAATTCGTCCATGACTGATCCTGAGCCCCCAGCTCCCCTTCCTCAAATTTTGACACTTGTGTAATTATACCTTTATAGGGAGTCCATAGTCTTTGAAATAGTTTTTAATATTGTTACTACTAGTGAGCTAAGCCAAAATTCTTTGGGCTATATCTAAGTGGGGCTCTAATGGAGAGGGAGGGCTGTTGATTATCCCCCCGAAAACTCTTAAATGACCTCAACGAGGTCAAGGAAGGAGACTTATGACACTGACAACACTATACCACGGAATAGCCCTCGCCGAGAAGTACCCCATAGTATTTTATTCCGATTTTTTGGACCAATTTTGTCCATTTGACATGAGTGGACCGGATGCCAACGGCCTCGGGGTACGAAATATCAGTAGCACTGGAAATGCCCCGAATTTTTCTACATTTCTTGATGCCATTTGCAATGAATCCTCGAGCTTTCATATAGGAAGAATTTTGTAAGATATGTACAGATAGCAGACTTAATATTGGAGATTCGCAAAAACTTATTCAGAGAATGTGGAGGAGGATTTTATTTAAAAAATTAGAGGCCCAAATTCGCATGCGAAGAATTTGGGGCGCTCACATTTAATTTTTTTGTGTATAATATATTTTAAAATTGATGTGGTAAAGGAGTCAGGGAGGATTAGGAAGATGAGGAGGAATGAATTCAACGGAGGATAAGCACCAGCAGCCTCTATGCTCAGGATCAGTTATACCTGAGTAATCAGAGTGGGTTCAAAAAGCTTTGGGTCGAATCTACTGATAAAAAGAGAGCCTGTACTATCAAGT
>JAAZTK010002510.1:0-11055 GCA_036507255.1 Megalothorax incertus | reverse complement strand
ATTTAAGAATGCAAGCCATTTGCACGGATTTGGATCCGCAATTTTGCAAATTAAAAGCTCATTTGCTCGATCCAAATTAGAAGGGGTTATTCATAGGTAGGTTTATTCTGGGATTTGCAAACTCTGCAAAAGGATCATGTATTTGCATATGTTAAGTACATCAAAATCTCTGTCATTTGTAGTACAAGTACTTATTATTGTACATAACCGTTATGCAATGAGATCAATATATCGTAGTAGGATATCATGGAATAAACAAGTGCTTTGGATAAAAACTGGGCCTGAACTGGCACTTAATGGGACTAGTATTTGTAGATTAAAATGCCATCGCAGGGATGCTCCATGATTTATACATTTCCTTTACCATTTTATATTCAAAAATCCCTCATTAACATCCGGCCGAGGGCAAAGAGGTCGAAACAATTAGCCATCTACAATATAGGTATTAATAAATTGGTCGTAAAGACCGAGGAGATGACAATAGAGAGTAATTAATTGCTTTATTCCTATGATTTACGTATAATATTTTATATTTTAGACACAGATAGAGGATAGAGAGAAAGAGTACATTCACATCTTACAAATCTAGTATTTTTTAGCTATAAAATATCTGTATTTTATATGTAAATTAAATATTGTAGAGAGGTGACACACGTGGAAAAGACGAGGTAAATCCCAAGCACTTAAAAATTAAGAGTTAAATGATGTCGGTGGTAGGTTAATAAATATCGTAATATTGAGGGGGTTGCAGATCGAGTATTTTGCCTCGAGTTATTAAAATTATGATTGAAATTTCCTCACAAATTCGGCTTTAAATGAAATCCAATTACACTTTTGGAGCTTTCGGCTTTAATCCAAAGTTGTATGGGTTCGGTTAAATTATTCCCCATAAATTAATCAGGTTTTGAGAATTAATTGGATTGATCTTGAGCCAAAAAGGAGCCCGGCTCTTGGTAGAGATCTCCGACTGGTTGTAATAGATGTAATATAAATAGGTACACCCCTCCAGATTCGAGTAATGTAAAAAGTCATATGAAATTGATGGGGACATTTTTTCACCGTTCGTTGTACTGCAGCATGAGGATACTATTCCTTAGTATTGTACGTATAATATAAAGTTATCTTTGGTTTGACTCGGACTGGAATAACTTAAAAATTCCCCAGGGATTAATTGATGGCCCTTCACACACTTTTTTACACCTATTTGTATTAATTTCCTAATACCTAGCTATATAAGAGTAAGTAAGTAGTGTAAATTAAGGCTTGTACAAGTCTATAAAGTTCCTATATACTCCCTTCAAACTCATCTCATTCATTACAGGATCTATATTGCTCTTCAATCTTAACTGTTTTATTCTATTGTATAACTTGTCAATCTAGGAATATCCCTAACATGCTAAAACTTTGTAGGATTCTGGATCTATTAAAGCTTTAATAAAATAATATTGGAGTTCAATAAGGGAGTACTCAAAGGGGGTTGATTGATGGTAACACAGTACGAGTAGACCTGGAGTTTATCTAACATTGAACCAACCCATAAATCAGAACTGTCAAAACAAACTTCACTCTTTAAAGGGAGTTCCTCACTTGCAAGAAGGAGACTCTGTCTTCCGGAGGGGAGGGAGTTTCCTCCTTAAATGATCCAAATCTCTCAGATCAAACAACTCAATTCTAAATATCAAAATGCAATGTCAAAGAATCGGGCTACTGGTTTCTCTATGCTTCATCGGGATTCGGAGGATAAGAATACAAAAAATGGGGAATTTAAACTCAGGAGGAGGAGGAAGGATTTCCCAAAATAACCCGAAATTAACACTTGAATAAACCGGTGAGGAGGAATGGGATGAATGAAATCACAAAAAGGAAACAATGCTTTCGGATGACACGGCGAGCATACTTATTCCCGGGTTATTTTGGGCTACTTTTTTAAGGTGGAATCTTCAAGTTTAAGAGTTTAAGAGTAGAACTTAACATCTTCACAGCCCTCCTCCTTATCTAAACAGAATAAATGAGTTTATCGGTTGTTTCAGCAAGTTCACGCTCAAATAAATCGCACTAAATCGCCTAAGCTAAGCCTATTGTGGGGGATTAAATGTACATTAACATGCTCCGAAATCTTTGCTAATCCTAGACCCTAGCTTTTATCCTATCCTAAATCTTCTCATTGATCCTATTCCATTGACTTTTGTCTTCTTTTCTTTTAAGTCCTTGATCTTGAGTGCTTCTTCCGGGTGTTTAGCAGTGCATAGTCGTCATGAGTGAAGCAAGCTTCCAGATCTAAAAGAGTTTAAAAGTTAGATTGGATCTAATACATTTAAAATCCAGGATTACTCACTCGAAGGCAGCCAAATTTGTGTGTAATTGGGCAGTATTTTGGCAATTGAAGGGCCCTGAGTGCCTGAAGTTGGACCATCACCCTTTGAAGGACAGGGTTTGGTGGGTTAGCCCCGGCTTCCCCTTCAGGGGCCCCCTCCTCAACCGTTTTTTGCCTCTTTGGCTGGTGTTCCTTGCGGTGTCTTTTTTGGAGAATTCCCTCCCGAGATCTGAGTCGAGGGGTGAGCCATTATATTGACCTTAGGCGTCCTTAGGGTGAAAAACTCCGGGGTAGCGGAGGGTGAGTTTGGTGAGATCGGTTAGTTCGGAGTAGTTCGGCGAAGGATTCGGGTGGTTGCAACCCCTCGTTTAACGATCGGCGGCGAGTTCGGGTTCGGCGCAGCTCCGGCAAAGTGCTCTAAAGGGGGAGAAATTGGAAGAGAGAGAGAATGTCATGTATATGCCATTTAAACATATTCTAAATACAACTTTATACATGAAGGAATAAATATTTGCTGAAGAAAGCAACTCTATTTCTTATACATTAGTTAAGAAACTCTCGGGAGAATCAATTTGACTCGGGAATTTGCCCCCATGAAACCCTATCCTTCGGATCCTTGAGCTTAGCATCTCGGGAAATGTAAAAATACGCCATTTTTAGCACGGCAACTTTATCATGATATTCCAAGTAAATATCAAAGGATCTTGGAATCAAATCTGAACATTAGGACTCTGAAACGAGTGAGAGTATTTAAAAAATACAGGGAAAAATATAAAGATATATTGAATTGCATTGCAATCAAATCAACAGACACTTTGACTTATCCTTGGCCTAGTAATCTCTTCGCGAGGATTCCGTCAATCAAAGTCTGGATTTGATATAATAAATGTGTTTTTTATTAATAGCAATATCATATTCGAGCGAGAGAGCTTGAATAGATTGAGATTTTGGGGAAATAGAGTGATATTTCTCCATAAAAGATGTAAAGACAATAGATTTGCTTTCTTAGCAGTTAAACTTAAATGTAAATGTGGTCTTAAACTCACCTCTTCTGGCTTTGACTTTGATTCCTCCGACTTCGGGTAATCCGTGAGCTTATTCCTTGTTTCGGGGCTGACCTGGTCCTCGAGAATCGCCACGGAATGAATACAAACAGCGTTTGAACCAAGCTTAAAGCCGCACTCTTTTTCGATTTCTCGTTTGCCAACACTCTCAAGCTACTCCGTAGTATGATATTGTAGATAGTAGTACCAGCTAGTAATATGTTAAATCTCATATACTGCTCTGTGTGTATACAAAGTGTGTGAATCGAGCCGAGATGAAGGAGAGGGAGAGGGAGAGCATGCGTTCCAGCCACTCTCTGATCAAATCCCCCTTTGAATACCCTACAATACGAGGAGTATACGGTAAAGTGCCTATATTCGAATGTAGGAAATAAACCTCATTTGATATAGTATGATAACAGTAGTTTGAGACAAGCAGGGCAATACTCTTACGAGAGCAGCTAATGTAAATAGATCTCCAAATCAAATACTTGGTCGTGATGCACCTCTTTGTCCTCGTGTACTGTATCAAGGCCCTAGTTTCATATTATAGGTAGATTTGAATGCGATTTTATGGGTCAACTCAGCTCAAAGAGGAGTTCACACGTGCAATCCGACCCAGGTATGATCATCCTCGGATTTGGAGTACAGTAAATCTCTTCCAAAATGCAATATCAATCCTGCAATCTCTATTAAAACTCTCTAGTGTTATCTATCCTATCTTAAGCTACGATATATCGGCATATATATAGGCTTGAGCCAAAGTTAGCGGAACGGTGAACGGACTGAGAAGGTCTTTCGTAGTAGGTAGTACAAGGCAAGACATGTCTTTATATCCCTAGGAATAGCCAAAGGTAATAGATGGTAAGTTGTGAGAGTGAAGACTGAAAAAACAAATAGGGATTGGGGGAATTAAAGCTAGGCGGTGGAGGCAGAGGAGGAGGATCCCCAAGTGCAATGAGTAAATAACCCGGGTAGTATGCACCTTTCAAAGAGTAGTACATATGGAAAAAAGCCGGTTTTTACCCGATTTTTTCTTCCCCGATTTGTTTTCTTTGGTTCGATTCCAAAACCAAGCTCCCCTGGGCATTTATTAACATGAGAGGAGGTGCAACTACACATTTACTAATACTCCCTAAATCCAGATATTGTTTATGCCTTTCTAAGTCAAAGGAAGAGTAGTTAGCCTGGAGAGAAGGGGTAGGAGTTGGCGGTTTAAACCCCGTATTTGGGTGTACTTTGAAATGTGAGTGTGTGAAAAGTCTACAATTTATGCGGGATGTGGAACTTAATCGGCACATCTATTTTTCCATAAGGAGTTTGTTTCAGAAACTACGAGGATCTCCTTTATGTAGTACATAACACGTGAGATTAGATAGGAAATCCTCGTAGCGTATATTAATGCTAATGAGGCTGGGGAGAGCTCATTTGTAGGTACTCGGAGGAATGAGTTATAGTAGACTTTTATGCAAAATATCTGCTCATTTTTATGCAGCTTGGATTTGAGTCAAATGCCACCATATATTATCCAAGTACACATTTATTTAAGGGAACTACACCACGTGTACAATTAAAGCAGCTCAAATTGGTCTTAAAAGGAGGCGGAGGAGGAGGTGGGGAATATGCATATGATATGTTAATATCAGTAAAGTAGAGAAATGTACATTTCCGTGTGTGTGAAATGCCGGCATTTCCCCATATAATAACAAAGTATCAACTGCAAGAAGTGGAGGAGGAGATGAAATTGTAGATATGGATGAATGCGTGCAAAAGTTCGTTCTGGTGAGTGAGTCCTTACTTCGTAATATGTAGGGGGAAATGAACTTGAGTTTGCAATTAACCCTATGGGGTATTTAAGGTGTTTTAGACTCGAGTCTACAACTATTACAATGTGCATGTGGCTAGGATTTATTTCTCGAGCTCTCGGAAGAGAGATTTACGATGAAAAATGCTTATTTTGCATGTGTAGTATAATCGGAAAGATAATTGAGTAAGGAACTGACCTTTTGTAGTGGGCATTGTGGTGAATCTTTGACTTTTGAAGCAAACGCCGGGGTTTGGACTTTTGAATCCCGGAGAGGGCTCCGATTGTATTCCTTCGGGAGCTTGGAGGACCTCCAAAAGGCCTTTCGTTGTAAGATGCCACGCTTGACAGGAATTCACTCGCATCCATAAACACCTCCTCTGAAGCTGAGGGTGAGCTTGAAAGTGACAAGGTCCCAGGGTCAGGTTTCCTCGGGGGTTCTGGTGTCAGAGCCCTCCTCCCAGGGCTAAGTTTGAGAGCACCATCCAAAGCATCAAGATCTCGCCTTGGTCTTAGAATGGGCAGAGCTGGGTGAGGGAGTGATGTCATCCGAACAGTGGTCAGCTGGACAGGTTCGACCTTTGGTTTACGGATGGATAGATTCTGGAAGGAGCGGCGGAGGCTTGCTGGAAAGCTGGAGAGGAGGGAAGTGGAGGAGGAGCTCCGATGGCAGTTGTTGAGGTTGTTGGTACTCATTTTGATGCAATTGAGTGGACAAACTTACAAACTATAATCTAAAACTTGGAGTCGGCAATGTTTGAACTTTTTTTGATTGCAAAATCCACCAGAATAAATATTACGAGCTCATTTGGAACTTGAAGAGAGTTTGTGTTTTTAACAGATCCATATTTAAATAATTAAGAGCTGGGCAAATATTCGCAAATTATGAATGTGTTTAAACTTGATATAATCCTTGACATACGGATATTTAGAAATAACGCGAGAGTAATGTGGAATGAGTCAGGAATTGATTCTTGGACACTCGAGATAAGTCTCAGGCAGATCACGGTTTATTTATATATTATTATGTAAATGCACTTAATTTTTTATGACGAATTATCCAAAGATTAGCCCTGAATTAGCACTTAATTGAGCACTAGCCCCAATAATTCTGGCCATTTGCACTCGAGTTTTTAAAGAAAGGAGTTGGAGGATATTTGGAGGACGTGGAAATGGACAAAAATTTAAAAATGGGCGACAAAAATATTTTTCCAAGAAATTATGTCTCGATTTGTTCACAATTCCGCCCTTGACAAATTATAGCCCATAATGTTTATGTATAAAAAGCCTATCCCAAGGCAAAGGGTCGGCGTCCCTTTTAATAAAGGTAAAGTATACCCTTTTAAACTGTGGAGGATTAAGGTATGAATTCTCGATAAATTATTGACGTGTTGGCTCCAAGTCAGATGACCACGGTCGACTTGGGCATATTTATATCTCTCTAGCTGGAAAACGATTCTTTGTAGTAGTATCAGTTAAAGTATTAAATATCAAACTCATAAAATGGATTCAATAAACAATAACCAATTACCTATATCTCACGAGGATGCCCTATCACTCCATCGTCTTGAGATTAGATAGGGCCTATAAATATTGTCTACACAAAGTACTCATAAATGTCAAGATGTTAATTTTAATGCTGAATCCCTATTTGGGACATGGGAGGATTTTATTGACTCGAACGACATTCCTATTCCTTTTGTTTTGTATTTACACTATCACTCACATACAATACATTGATACGATACAATATAAAGTATACGATACTCCAGATATATGCTTAGGCTGCCTACTAATACTACGTCTACGGACGTATAAATAGCTTACTATTTATTTATTATTAGTAATATTTAATATAGGGATACATAAAGCACAGAGGTAGGGTACAAATTAATTATTCGAAATTGAATCAAGAGTTATTCGAGAGATGTTGATTTGAGCTGAAGTAAAATCCATCAGAATAGGGATCTCATTGATATGAATAGACATTGATCCAGTCTTTGAACCCGATTTGACATCAATCCTCATCCCAGGAAGGCTATTGCAATTTGGTTCAATGCCTCTAATGTCAAACATACAGCTATCAAATTGAAATGAATCATTTAAGCTTTTTTTTCACAAAATGTCCATAAAATACCTGTCCATAATGACTTGGTTGAGCTTGGGAGATTTTAAAATTAGACCCTTGAGCCATTCCCAATTGAGGTGGAATGCATTCTGAGGGTTCTCAAGGTCCAGAGCAAGCTTCTCATCATAAAATCCCCAATAGTAGACCAATTTGAGGTATTTAAGATTCGGATGAGCACAAAATAGGGCAAGAGCTTCCGGTCTGAAAGGTCCTCCCAATGTCACCTCCTCAAGCCTAGGTGGGAGTATCACGGAGCCTAAATCCGCGAATGTATTGAAACCTGTCCCCAAACCTGGTCCAAGATGCCATTCTGTGAAGAATGAGAATTTGCGTAATTTGGAGCATTTGAGAAAGAAACTCAGGTCAAAGTCCACAAGTTGAGCGGTATTGCTGTTCAGAGAGAGGTTGAGCTCTGTAAGGGACTCTTTTAGTTGACCCACAGCCTCCTGGACAATCCTTTGGGCCCAAAACTCCACGGAGCAACTTAGGGAGAGGACCTTTAGGAGTTTATTGGAACCCTGTCCCTCGAGAAGATCTTTGAGCCAAAGGTCATCGCCTCTCCAGTTGAGTTCGAGTTTTTCTAGGATGGCATTGGGCATATTAAAAGGGGGTTCATCATATTGTCTGGTCAGGCTCAGCTCCTTTAGGGATCCCTGGAGGATATCCCGTAATATGAGTGAATTCCCCGCAGATATACTCCTCTTGGATCCCTCTAGATTTTGAATACTCGACTCCTCGAGCCAAATAAGGAAATTATTTGGAAATGGTTCCCCATCGAAGACAATACGAAAACTCTGGAGGAATTTAAGTGAGGCTAATGCAAGAACCCCGAGGATTCTAAGCTCTGTTAGGCAAGATTCTAAACTTGAAGGGACCTTGATCTGGATATGGGTCAACTTCAATGGAGGTAGTAGTATATCCAGTCCCAAGAAGAATTCTTTGCCGAGGATTTCAGGGGCTGTGATGAAGAGTTCTTTGAGGTTGGGGGACTCTTGCAGAAGGTATAAGAGATTTTCGAGGCGCATAACTCCAGAGAATTCCAATTTCCGGAGCCTCGGGGTTGGAGGAATTCGATGATGGTTGGCTGACGTGATATTTTGAAGCACAAGTGAAGTTATTTGACCATTTAAAAGAGATGAGGGCATCCGAGACAGATTCGAGCCCTTCATGACCACCTCCAGGCCGAACCACTCTTGAATGACGTATGAAAGGCATCTGGAGACGCTTCGGAAGGCTTGTCGCTCAGGGACATTTTCAAGGATTGAGGCAACCAACTATTCATAAAAAAGCCATTCGAAATTATTAAATATTAAATTGGTTTGTGCTTTACTTCCTCTGGGAGGACTTCGAAGCGAGTGATTGGTAAATCTGCCATTTAAAATGATCCACAGGCATTCACAAGCAAAAATCTCATTCAATCCCTTAAAATAAGTAATTAATTAATTAAGGAGGAGTAATCTAAGCAACTTAAGATGCAGATAATATATATAATGAAACAATTTGCCCAATTGCATATAATTTATTTGGGTAATTTACGTAATTGCGATCAAATTTCCGTAAAACACGTGTCATAAACTGTGGAATATTCCAATAGTGGCCAAGTGTCAATATCATTCTGGCCCATAAATCTCGATATGTTTTTTGGATTTTATGACATTTATCTCTTTTTCCGGTCCATCCTGAAGTTCTGAACCCTACAAATACGCATAATAAGCCTCTGTAAATAAATAAGGCCCTAAAATTACTCATTATTCCAAGTTAAAGGATATAAAAATTTATAAAAGCGATAAGACTTTTCATTGAAATTTCACTAATTATATTACAGAGTATTAGGCCGCGGTGAACATTCGCAAACAGATACAACAAAAAATTTATTGTGACTTCATTTTATTGCAAGTAAACATTGTGGTTGGAAAGTGAATATTTAGCTGCTAGATCCGTAGTAGAAACCATTGTCATCATTTAAATTAATCGGGGCAAGCTAAGCATTAATCAAATGGAAATACATTCAAGTCCCAAAGTTCAAACAAATTAATTTACTTACATTTTTTTAAAATATCAAAAGGAGCACCTGGCCATGCCATGTATTATGGCGTCAGAGCTTAATTAGTATAAATAAGAGTGATTTGTAAAGAGTGTTTCACACTCAATTTCAAATAGAACTCACACACACTCTCCTCGTATCACCACCATCTCAAAATAAGAATATTCTGAAAGTACTTTGAAATGTCCAAATCCTATAATATTGGCAAGGTCATGAATGATCAGATCCCCCCTCCAGCGTTTACCATCCCCGTTGACCATGGACAAAATAATAATGCTCCAGAATCAGTTCCTAATAAAAAAGACTCCTCCAAGACCTGGAAAGCTCTCTACGGAGGAATGTTCCTTATCCTCGTGTCAACTTTCCTATACGCAAATGTTTTAATCCTTGCAAAGGTCCTCAAAGAACGCCATTCTTATGATGGTGCCCTTGCAACTTTCTGGAGGTACTCCCTCTCCGTCCTAGCCACCCTTCCAATCATCCTCCTCCTCGAGTTCGACCCTTGCCATCAGAAGGATAAAATCGAGGATTCTACGAGTGTATTTCATCAAGTCTGGCCACTCACGGATCGTCAAAAACTCGTCAACTTTGGTGGACTTTTAGTAAATTTAACAGAATCGATTCATACCCTTTGAAAAATTCAACTTTTTCTATTGCATAATATAGCTTCGAGGGGTTCTTGGACCTGTTAATGTCCTCTTCCGATTTTACGCGTTGGAGTACATGCAAGCTGGGGATGTGTCAACAATTGTAAATTTGAAAGTTTGCAAGATCTCAATTAATTCTTAATTAAACCCCTTTTTTAGTCGTATAGCTATCCAGTACTCGTTCTCATCCTAGCGCATTTTTTACTTGGTGAAAAACTCCGAATCAGTTCGGTGGTGATGGCGGCTCTTGCATTCTTAGGGATTGCCATCATCACTCGTCCACCTTTCCTCACCGGAAATCATTTCGACTCAAATGATCTCGTAAAGTTTTTACATAAGATCTTATGTATCAAAATTTAAAGGTTTTTACCTCCTCAGATTGGAGTGGGATTGTCACTAACCTCAGCTATTGTGAATGCAATTGCTATAATATTTAATCGGAAGTTGAGGAAATTGCATTGGACCATAATGATATTTACAATCGGGTTTATTTGGCATTTCCCTCGGTGCGGGGACAGCATTTACAAAGGGAGAATTTACTTGGCCCAGCGGGGCGGAGCAATTGTGGATGGTTTCCGGTCTGGCTCTCCTCTCATACTCGGCACAGATTATGAAGATCTTGGCATATAAATTTGAAAAAGCTGGACCCCTAACGCTCCTTCGGATGACACACCCCATCTTCTCCTTTGTCCTCCAGTTTGCCATTTTGGGTGTAATCCCTGACATTTACTCTTGGGTTGGAGCAAGTATTGTCATCTTTGCAATATTCCTCACTGGTCTTGCCAAATGGATAGGTTCACTTCCGGAGGGATCGGGGGTACGAAAAACTTTTTGGTTTCTTTTAAAATGAGCAATAGCAATGCCTATGTATAATCAGACTTTTAGAGAACTCATGTACCTAAATATGCATTAATAATTCATAATGAATGAAGGTCAGACAGAATAAGATTTGTTGATATTGTCAAAAGAAAACCCTTTTGACAATGGGGGATTCGGGGAGAAAGGGAGAAAGAGCCGAGATTCTCCTCTACTTTCACCACACACAGGCAGAGAAAGCATTCCCCTTCCCTTTGCT
>JAAZTK010002509.1:0-11055 GCA_036507255.1 Megalothorax incertus | reverse complement strand
GTACAATAGTTATTCCGAAATGTGCAAATGCTGGAAAAATCAACCAGAAGAACGTCCGGCATTCACTGAACTCTCAAAAACTTTCCTTAATTTATTTAAAGAAGTCTCAGACTCGGTAATACTTATATTTTAAATCCTTTACTTTTAGCATTTCTAAATTTTATAATATACCTAATACTTCGTATATTTTATTGATAGGATTACACTACCGTCAATTTAGAAGTCAATATGGAGAAGATTTAAATCCCAGTCCATAATTATATTCTTCTAAAATATCAGTACTAATGACATATACTCTGTATTATATTATAAGCTTACTTATTTCATTTGCTCATTTGTCATTTTTCATAATAAAAAGTTATACTCGTAAATGAAGTTGGGGAGGGATATACAGATAGAAATCTCTTCAAGGGATATAGATAATAGGAGTTCTTTAAAAGGTTGATTATACAATAGGTAGTATTGTATATTTAATTTATGAAAGTACCTACAAAATAGGTACAATATAAATTAAAACAAACAGATAGAATGTCATGTGTATTTTACCCAGCTGTATATGATACGGATTAATTTACATGTTTTATGGTTTGAGATAATTCATATAAAAAACTAGCCCATCTTTCTTAAACCCCATATTCTCGTGGAATTTGATGGAAGATGCGTTGTAAGTCTCTACATTTGAGCATGGGATCATTCCCCTTGCTGACATTTTCAGGGCAAGGTCTTTAAAAACCGTCTTTGCCAATCCTTGACCTCTGACCTCCGAGTCAGTATAGAGAAGCGCGATAAGACCATTGGTTCCTAATGCTATTCCACATACGGGCTTTCCATCACTATTGTAAATCCCCGAACTTTCACTATGGGCCAAAACCTTCTCGAAATATTCCCGACTTCCATCCTTTGTGTATTTCCAAGTCCTCAGGAGGAATTCCAATCCTAAATTGAGATCCAATGGCTTAAGACTTAGCCCATCAAGTCGATTTGGATCCCTAAATTTTTAATAATGGTTTATCCCCGCATTTATAAGGGTTCTTGATTTACCAGTCATTTTTCAGTTTCTGGACATCCTCCATTGGCATTGAATAAAGGTAATTTGGATAGACAGATGTTGCATTTCTTTTGATCCGAGCCTACGATTAATTAAAATTAAAACGCTAAAAATGCTTATTTAATATTAATAGTAGGTATCTATTTCTCAAAGAGATAATTTGTATTTCATACACTGATATCAAGAATCCAGTCGTAAATATATGCATCAATTGAATTAAAACTGTACTCTGCTCCGTTCCAATCTATCCATTTTGTATTGATAAAAACCTCCTTAAGTTTGACCATCTCTAATGACCCTTTTGCCTTTGATTTGGGTCCCGAAATGTTAAAAAATACTCCATAATCCTGAATTTAATGGTATTAAAAGATTTGGGAAAGTTTGATATACCTACAATATAACCTATAAAATAAATATGATAAAATACAATTCTAATATATTTTGTCATGATCCAAGTTGAAGGTTCCTGTAAGGGCTTTGAAGAGTCTTTGGCCATGTTGAGTACGAGAAATTGAATATCTTGTCCAAAATCTTGAGTCATTAGGGCCAAATTGTATACCTACAGAAATTTAAGAACTAAATTAAAAGTTTTGAGAAATAAAAACAATCAGTAATAAATCTTTTAATACATTGGCAGAGAATGGTAATCTTTCCTTTAGGAGGTCAATTAAGGTCAAGGGTTCCTTAACAAGGATGAAATCTTTCGGGTTTTCCATTTATTTTAAGTTTTAACAAACTAACAAACTTTTCAAAATTCTTTAACTAGGAATTGAAATGTAAATTAGGATTGTATGCACAAGATTTATTACATGTACATATGTATTTCTTATCCAAAAACATGTCGGCTTACGACCCTGCTTATCTTATCATTCCTTAACCTTTGCGACTGCAATTCAAATCAAACTTATATTTATGTCCTACGATTTAACATGATTTTTCAGATGATATTCAGATATTTAATGTTGTTGATCAGACTCGGCATGCGAAGAATTCAATTCCTGGACGCCAAGATTATTCCAGGGCTCAAAAGATCGATCCTGGAGCTCAGAATCCGTGATGCCAGGGATAGGGACATGCTCAGCAGATGGCAGAACTTGTGATGAATGTGGGCGATAATTGATATTTGAATTCTCCGTATTCTGAATAGATGATCCAAAATAGTCCATGCCATCAAGGATTCCCCGGGTTGATCCTCTGAGGTTGCTCTGATACTACAATTATTTTTATTGGGAAATTATTCGACCGATATGCTCATTTAAATCTCAATTTACCCCTTGATGTGATTGGTCCACTGAAGGCTGATATTGATACGATGGATTTGTAATTGATGGAATAAATTGCATCATTTCAGATAAAGTTCCTTGATTCAAAGAAGATTGATCCATTTGGCTTTCAAATCTTGGCCTAGATTGGCTCTCACTCTGATTTGCATATGAATCTTGTGGCTCTCCAGTTTGAGGAATTTCCGTCTGTTGAAGATTCGGGGATTGCATTTGCCGGGTCTGACCCATCTCGGCAGCTTGAATCTCTCGCCGTTTGAATTCCTCATTGTACCTCGTTCGAAGAAGCCAATGCCCAAGGTATTCAACTGTTAAATATAAGTTTATAAGAATTGTATTATAAGTTTATAACCTTTGAAATAAACTACAGGTTCGGTAATTACTTGGATCTGATGGCCTTCGAACACAAATCTCCGCCAACCCTGCGACAAGGACAGGCCCGAGTGCCTTTTTCAGATACTCCACCTCCCCTGCAGTCTTTTCATTGAGTACTCGACCTTCGTGACCTTTGCCATCATTATTTGCCATTGAGGAATCCGAATTTCCGTACATTTTTTACCCTATTTGAATAGATCCTAAATTATGCCAATTTGCTAAATAGGGAAATTATTATACGCGCTTTTTCTAAGGAATCCTTGATATTTGAAATTTTATCGAGATTTTGTACAAAATTTTAATTGCAAAATATCCAAAAAGATGGTAAGGTCACATTCCTCCGAGTCTGTTTATCAATACCCCTGGGATAAGGTGGTTGCAGCCTTCCTCCGCAGGTACCCCAATCCAAGCTCAGGTGAAATTATTCAAATTTTTAAACATGTCAAATTTTTTAACGCTAGAATTTTATCAAAATTGCAGGTCACATAATTTCCGAGGATGTCATAATCCGTGAGGTGAGACCAGATGGATGTCTACGTACTGTCAAATACATCATTAAAAGGGGCACCCTCTCGTCAACCTATTCATGGGCTATAAAGTTTATTCCTGGAGGGATGAGGTCATCGACAATGCCCATTCTCGAAGAGTCAATCATCAACCCTCTGAAGAAGCGGATGGAGGTGAGGACACTCAACATTTGTCACAACTGGAGGCGAATCCTCGGGGTTGTCGAAATGCTGAAATATCGGGTTAATCCATCTGACCCTAGGTCGTCAACACTTGAGGAGCGAAGTGCTACTTTTTCATGTAATCTTTCAATTAATTAATTATTCCAAATTTAACGGCCTTGATATTTTGGAATTTCTAGCTCCAATGTTTGGACTGAAGGCTGCCATTGAGAAATTCGGCTATGAAAAATATAGGAAAAACATTGCCATTACCAAAAAGGGATTCCTGGATAAATTGGGACAACTTTACGGAGGAAATCAACTATAAGATTGGTCTATTAATAATAATTATTTACGACTTTCTGTGAAGTTTAATAAGTACGGGTAATAAACGTGAATATAATTATTCCATCTTGCAACTATACATTTTTGAATTTTTTAAAATTCTGACTTGTGTCTATTTCTCAATCTCATGATAGGTATTGATTAATTTATTAATTTTAATAGCGACATTTTGGAATTTTATCAAATTATCAGCAAAAAATAGGTATTTTCAAGCTCGATTGCCTTAATTTAAGCGCTTTTTGCTAAAAAATAAATTGGAAGATTTAATCGGGTAGAAATCAATTAGATATTCCTTTGTAATGTTGGGAAAAAATTGAATTTAGGATTAGTAAAAAATATAATATAATAGATCGCATTAAAAAGATTTTAAGGATACACTAAAGTCATATTATTACAAAATTTGTACAGTTAGTTGGTATTAACTATTTCACAGTTAAAGTTGTAAATGCAGCTGAATTATTTTGAAAAATGAATTTAATTATAATAATCCTTTTATTAAAATGTAATCACATATTATGTGATTGGAAAAAATTGAATTTGGCATCTTTAAATCAAAATTTTGATTTAATTTTTATTGATGCCCTAAATTTCAATAACCGAATTGATTTCTCAAGCAGTCGAAAAACAGATTTAAGAGATATATGCAAATCCGAAGGAGAAATTATATATATATTTCAAATTTATTTTAAAAATGTCTCCAATTATCTCCCATCTATTTTCGAAAAGGTCAAATATCTAATACATATAAGTATTTCTCATTATTAGTACTAATATTATCAGTATGTACAATATATCAATTTAATAATAGTTTTTTTAATAGATCTCAAAATGCTACGAAAATATTTGGCTAGGCTGGAACAAAATCTTTTTGATATTGACGCCAGAAATCCCTAATTTGAAGAATTCCGATGATTTCCGGGCTGACTCCAGAATATTTATAATTGATTCAACAAATTTGGAAACATTTGGATTATACAGCATCAAAAATCATTCGTTTATATCAAGTTTGGGCGTCTTTTCCACTTTGAATTTAATTGAAATCAATTCCAAAAGGGATGATTTTCAAGGAATGGAAATTGTTGGAATATTAAAGTTTTGAGATTTTTTTGCTCTAAATGTTTTTTTAAATTCTTCAATTTTTTGGCAGAGACTTAAGCAAGACCCCACGGCATTTGATCAGCTTCACTTCAAGGAATTTCAAAATCTTGCAATATCACTCAACTTCAAGTAGATATCTTCTTTTTAAATGTCTTCAAATTTAATTCATTTTAATTTTTTCAGGATGAGTACTGTCGAATATTTTGGGAAATATTTTGGAATACATCCCAATGGCACAACATTCGGAATGGTTGAATTTGTCAATAATGGGACTGCGGACATTGGCGTTGGCTCCACCGAATACCTTGATTATCGGATTGAAGTTTGCACATTTCTCCAAACTTTCTTCACCCAAAGGCACTATCCAAAAAATAAGTATTTAAACTTACTAATCTCATAATAAAATTATTTAGAATCAATGTTTACTTCAAACAACTTCCTTCGAGTTCCATTCGAAGTGTCTTCTTCCAACCTTTTTCTCCCAACGCTTGGATTCATCTGATTTTATTCTGGATCCTATTGCTCTTTTCTGCCAATCTTGGACTTTTAATTTTGAAGAGATTTAAGATTTTGAATGTATTTCGTCAAGTCTCATTTGAAGTCACTTCATCAAGCGATATCTACATCTTAATATTTGGGTCAATTGCCACCCAAGGAATACCATTTAAGATGTCTAATATCATGTCATTTAGGACACTCTCCCTGAGCTTGGTTGGATTTGGGTTCTTGATTTACATAATATATTCTGCAAAAATTATCTTTATATTATCAAAACCTGCAATAGCTATCAACAAGTTTAATGACATCCTGGACTTCAATTTTGATATACACACTGAGAAAATGCCGACAATTGATTATATATTTAAGGTATGAACTGCAAATTTTAAGGTAAATGTTTAAATACTGATATTTATCTGATAGCATCTTTGGAATACTGGATACATCGGCAAGGATCAAAGAATCCCTAATGAAGTTGTTGGTGGAATCCTTGATGCCAAGATGGCCATCATCTCAACAGATGATGTATTCTTTCAGATGCCTGGACTAAAAAAGTGGAGTCATCACGAAATTTGTGAACATTTGACCAAAATATCTTTTCTACCTGGAAGATCATTATTGATGAATGCATTCTATCTAAAGAAGAATTCTCCTCTGAGAGATTTGTTCAATTGCAAGACGATTCTGATCAAGGAACGAGGTCTGGAAATACGGAATGCAGTGGCACATGTAAAGCATTTCGCAATACAATGCCCTATGATCTCAGATCTCGAAATTCATCCTTTGGAAATCAATGATCTTTTGCAATCTTTTTTCATCGTGTTTGCGGGGATGTGTTTATCCATCATTGTAATCATTTTGGAAAGGATTTCGGCATTAGTCTGATATACCTACATATCTGCAGAATTACATATGTATATCTGATAAAAGCATTCTTAAGCCCCAGCTACGTTTTCCTCAATTAATATAGTATTTTATTTATAAATGGAGATCAGCTATCTTACTAATAAAAGTACCTTTAGTTTTACAATATCTCTGATTTTTAAAATTATTCATTAAAATTAAAAATCTGCATCCCACCCCGAAAAATCCGAAGGGACATCTTGAAAATCCGACTCGAATTTATCAAAATGTGTTGTATCTTTTGGTCCTCGAAGCCGGGGTTCAAAAGGAGAAGGTAACCTCATTGTTCTGATCCCTTCCCAGTCGAATCCATCAAATAATCGATGACCTTTGACCTCTCGGATCCCCCTCTGAGCTCCAAGTCTTTCCCCAGGGTTTTGTTTGCATAAACTTCGAATGAGATTTGTTGCCGTTCTGCTCATGGATTTTGGAAATGACACGCTCTCGATCCCTATAAAATTTTGCTCATTATTGAAAGGAAATTAAAGCCTAAAGGTCAAAGAATACCCTTGAGTATAGAATTGTAGGTTGCCAGTGGGTCAGCGCTTTCCGGATTGAGGGAATAAGGACCCCAAGGTGGCCTAAAAATCAAATACTCGTAATCTTCATTTTATCCATATACGGATATTTCTTTACATACAATCCAGTTAGAAGTTCAAAGAGAAGTACCCCCATGGCCCATAAATCCACGCTTCGATCGTGACCTCGATTAATAATTACTTCAGGAGCAACTACGGATATTGCACACATTATTATCACACTGCACACATCATTATCACACATTATTATACCGTATTCTGCAGTTCCACAAAAGGTCCACGTCCTTTGACCGGGTTTAACAATTTTGCTAAATCCGAAATCGACCTATAAAAGTCCCCTTTTTATTTGACTTTTGTAAACAATACAATAAGTAGCACCCTCATACCAATTTGATGTATCCATTTGACCCGTTAATCATCAAATTCTCGGGTTTGAGATCACGATATACAATATCCTTCGAGTGTAAGAATTGCAATGCAATAATAATATTCCCAACCACAAATCTGGATATAATAATTTAGGTATATTATCATTAAAATTTTAAAGTCCCCAGTTTATTTTTACTTGGTCATGGGCTCATCAAATGAACCCTTATCCCTGAGGACGGTCCAAATTTCCCCTCCTAAGCACGCCTCCATTAGGAAATAGACAAATTTTGCATCTTTGAATGTCTTGTATAGTCTTTAAATAATTGAAATTAATCAAAAGTAAATCGGAATTGCTTAATTATAGGTAGGTAATACTTTGCCACAAATTGTGACCTCGCCAGATACATAATGTCCTTCTCAGAGTAAACGTGACATTGCTGCTGTGTTGCAATTATATGCGATTTAGCCAAGCATTTTAATGCAAATGTGCGACTGCCCTTTGAAAGTTGAACAAGTTCAACCCTACCAAATCCTCCAATACCTTAATAATTGGAATAAAAATATTTGGAGATTATCAAAATTTAAAAACTGTAAAAGCACACCCACCCAATGTTGCAATAATCTCAAGATCATCAAGTGAAATATTTTCAATATCTTTTGGGTCAATTTCCTCTGAAGTTGAAAGATCCAGAGACCCAGAATAGCAAGAGAGAGCATCCCCTTCGGAACCAGGTTCCCCCCTTTCCTGAGATTCTTCTTCCTCCTCCTCCCGACCTTTAATCTCTTGAATTTTTTCCTCTGAATCAAAATTTTCTTCCTCCTCCTCCGAGTAAGAATAGTGGCGAAATTCTGACATGCCTCCGATAAATTGAATGAAATAATGCCTGCAAATACGAGTATTTTTATTTTAAATCAGATACGCATATTCATTTAGAAAATACTAGACCTATCCAGCGTCAAACACTCTACGCCTGGATGTAGGGCGAGTACATTGGCGCTTCTGCATTGTGATTTCTAAATAAATTGGAAAAATAATTTCGCAATGTTTTTAAAATTCCCTTTATACCCGTAAAAGGGCTTGCTCCCCAAAATAATCCCCCTTTCCAAGCTCCCGGAGGACTGTGCCATCATCCCTTGTCACTTTGACCCGGCCTTTTTTATAAAAAAAATCATAAGATAAATATTATTAGGTCACACTCACAAATCTTTGAAAAAATCTGTAAAAAATGCCTTCGCTCAGGATGAAAAATGTATTTCCAACGGCGCCTTCCCGAATGATGAACGTCTCTGGCTCATATTTTTCCTGTAATATATCCGTAATTTAATCTTCTATTTATGGCCAATGGCCAATGGCCAATGGCCATTCTTAAAGACCTAATTTAATTACCAATTCAAGACAATCCGCAATCCTAGCCAGGAGTGATGGAGGTTTTAATTCTCGAAAAAATGGAACCTAAAAATGACATCAACATTTTCCCCAAAAAAATATCAAAGGATAGCCAGATTGATGGGACAAACCGATTTAAGGAATGCTATTCGATCTTCCATTCTTTGCATTCCGGCTTTAACAACCTACAATATTTATATTAATTAAATGATTTCAAATTTAAATTCTGTAAATTCTGATTGGGGATTTACAGTTTGATGAAATATTTTTCGGGCTAACGCAAATACTTTGCAGAAAGTCTTGGCTAATAATTTCCATTAATGGATTTTGATTTTGAAGAAAAAGAAGGTATTAAATTCTGATTATTATATTGGAATACTAAAAACCTTTGACCGAAGCTGTTCGCTTGCAACTGAAAGTTTCCAATAAAAATTGCAATAAAATTTAAAAATCCCGAAACACTGAAATGCATCTTTGCATAATCCCTACTTGTAAAGTAATGCCAGTTCACCAAATGCCTTCCCTAATAGTAATTTTAATAGGAATTTGACATATTATATTAGATATATCAAAAACTTCAACTCGAAATATGTAATTGAATTAAAATCAAAGCACCTGGGCATAATGTCGTTATATAATTGCCATCTTGGAATACTTCCAATTGCCCCTCAGCGCAGATAAATAGATGGCTCCCTAAAACATTAAAATTTTTAAATTAAAAGTACTAACGATAAAGATTGCATTGCCAAACCTTGCTCTCCCTCTCGAATGACCCATTCCCCCGCCTCATAAGTTTGCAACCCCATAAATTCAATAATATCTCGAACTTGCTCCGAATCCAGATTTTTTATGAATTCATTATCCGACAAAGACGCCCTCATAAGTTGACGAGTAAGGAAATCCTTTGGATGCCTTTGCGGAGTTACTTCGCCCTCTGATTTCAATTACAAATATAAAATCTTTTAAATATTTCATGAATTACCCCCTCCACGTTCAACTTCGCCAGAGACGCCACATTTCTTTGTTGGGACGCCACTTTGTGAAGCATTTAAGATCGATAGTCTAAAAAATTTAAATAAATTTCATCTTTGCTGCGATAAATCGAGATCAAATTATGATTTACCTGCTTAAATCCGATTTGTCTATTACAGACTGTAAAAAATATCATAATTTCCTTTAATTTTCCAATTTTATAATTTATAGATTCTACAAATTTGCTCATAGTTCTTACCTTGAGCTTGTGAACTTCCCTCTCAAGCCGTGAAATCTCCTTGTCCTTCTCCACGATGACCTCCCTTAGTCGAATGACCTCTGCACATTCCATGTCCCCTTTGAAAATCCTTAAAAATCCAAATCACCTCAATTTTTAAAGGAAAAAATCAGATATCTAAATCTTCTCACGTCAAATCTCGCAATTAAACCAGGTTTGAATTCCTAGAATGTGTGCTAAAAGGGTTTGCACTTGCCCCGAATCTCGGGAATCCGTGTGTAAATTGGTTGTCAATTTATATGGAGAAAGTGTAGGATTTGAGGAGGTATTTAGAAAGTTGGATTGAACCCAATTATTTCTCGGACTGTTCAAATAATTCCTACTCTCTAATTTATTCGAGTTTATTTGGACAAGTAAATTCTCGGTGTGAGTTTGCACATCAAGTACAACTGTAGACAGTAGCAGCAGTATTTGAAAACTCCTTTTTCCGGGGGAATTGTATATTTGTTTTTCTTACTTTTCGGGGTGCAGAAAGAGAGGTGAGCAGGTGTGGATTTAATTCCGAATTAAATAGGGGGCTCAATTGAGGTGTGAAAATTCTAGAAACTTTTCTTGATGTTGAGATGCATTTCAAGGGCTTTCCATAAAATTCTGAATACATGTGTATTTCAAATAAAAAAACCGAGAAAAACAATTAGCATGTAATTGATCATTTCCCAATCATTTCCCCCTTCGTTTTGTAATATGTGTATTTTCGACTCTAGATTTTTCAAGAAATTGGAAAAGTTTTCCAATAAAGATTGATAGAGCTTCCTACATTATGTACTTTTTTTGTAGGATCGATATAAATTATAAAATTCAATGGAAAACATATCTTATAGCTTTTTAAATACATACTGATTCCGAATCTCACATAAAACTCGTTTATTTCTTCAGGAAATATAAAATTTGAGCATTCTGTTCATTTACCAATACGTAAACCCTTATACAGATCGATAGAGTATTACAGATAGATTCGTACTATGAATAAATATTTCAAATTAAAAAGAATGACATCTGAGCCTCGGAGAACTGAGAAGACACAAGGTCATTCCTGACATGTCCATCCAACCGTTTAACTGAGGATGAATATTCTTAAAACTTTACTATACGTATACTATAATACTTATGGGTCTATGCCCAGCTATGTACAATATATGGACATATAAATTGAATCCATCATATATTTATTCCTATCCTACTTATGAAGGTCACTCTCTTAAAATCATTAATCAACCCAACCTTTTTCATTTTAAGCCAAGTCCATTCCTTAAAACCATTGTAGTAAATATTCAA
>JAAZTK010002508.1:0-11058 GCA_036507255.1 Megalothorax incertus | reverse complement strand
CATCCCATGCTTTTGCTCCGACTCTGATTAAGCGACGACTAACAATCTTACATTGTGCCGTGATTAATGAGAAAGCATCCATTTATTTAAGCTTTTTTTTCTCGGATCGCTCAATACAGGGCACAAGCTGAGCGTATACTCGTATTACTAGCTACTACACGAGTGTGCATGGCATTAAGCCGGGGAAATAATGGGGCCAAAAGGACTCATTTCTTTAACATTGTACTACGTAGTACGACCGGAGATTTCCAATTTATTCAACTTGTACTAATAATACTGTAATGATATAGCCAAACTATTAAATCAGATACTCATTTTCTCAAAGACCATTTTAATGATAGGCAGTCTCTTTTATTGACTAATCAGTCTCATGAAACGATCTTGACAAATCAAAGGGAATCTCCACGGGGAAATCAATTAACCGCTATTCGACTCTAGGGCATCTCCCTCACCAACATAATGTAACTACTATTAAATCACAATTGACAGTTTTCTATTACTTGTGGGGAGTACGGATAGTATTGCGTAATTCTAAGGATCATATTCCGGCATAAACCTCGAAAATATGGCGCAAACTTGACTCCTAAGTGGGAAGGTTGGATTGCTCAGCCATAATAATAATCAATTATCAAACACAAATAACCTAGGGAAGACGAACAAACAGTTGCACAAGCAGAGACGAGACGAAAACATTTCTGTTTACGTAATTTAATATTTTTAAATAAGACAGTTTGACAGAGTACGACTGAGAAGGGTATTACTTACTCCAGTTGAGCCCTAATGGCCATCCAAAGTGAGAGCAGCAGAGAAAGCAAGGGCAAGAGTTAAGTAAATCATGTTATTATTTTGCATTTTGCATACTACTACTATAAATTTAACCTTTCTTATTATACCTATATGTAATGTATTGTAATACTATACCCATATAGTTACATATGCATATTAGTGAACAAATTGCATCAGAATAGAATACCAATTAATTTCTATTGCGGTAAAATTGGTTAATTTGTAATGCGGTTGCATTAATTCACTTTTTTACCTACCATATTTTCCTAATTGAAAACCGTTCTCGAACGCAAGTTTGGGAGATATTTATTTACACCAATAGATTATTTTTTTGGAATCCCAAAAATTGTCTAATGGAAATTAGATATGGGGAATTTCTAATGAAAATTGCAATTTTGCAAGGCTTTCTTCTAAAGAATTCAAGGAAACTTGGAAAATTGTATTAGCCCTATCCTTTAACATTGGAACGGTTTTTGTAAATTCGCCCCCGAGCGAAACAAAAATTATTTTTTCAAATCGACTATTTCCCCACCTTACAAATCTGGGCAACTTGCCTAATTGGTATTATGCCATCTTAAACATTAATCGATGTGAAATGCAATCCCGATATTAATTATATTTTATTACAGATAATGCCTATTGTAAGGACACGGAGAGAGTGAGTTTACTATTTTTTATAGAAATTATCGATTAATAATTTTGTGTAATAAAGGTTAATTATCACAGCCAATAAAGTTCTAAATACTTTATAGTAGCAATTATTAAATTTCTTTAAATTATTAATTCTATAATATCAATATACAATAATAGGAACTATTAGGAGTAGGTACTAATACTAATAGGGATATAGGGGAATTCTTTGAATTCTGAAAATTTCTGGGCATTTGCGAGATTCGGGACTTCTTTGAATCAATATCAAAGGAAATAAATTCCCCTATATTTCAAATGTATGTATCTTTTTTACTAATAAACTGATAGGTATAGTATGCTTACTATCCTGTACTATCCTTCGTAAAATATATCCGTATCTGCATCATGGACCAACAATGTTTTATTGTGTGAGCCTTAATTAATTCCATCCCCGACTGGATCAGTTCAAAACGACCAAGCAATTCCGGGGAATGATCAACTGAAAGGCTTGCATTTTACAATTGATCCCCCTTCACTAAATCAAATCAGCCAACACTTGCAATTCCATTGCTCGGAACGACTTTAAATTATTGCTCAAACTGCGAGATTAAGTGAAGGTTTGTGCTGATGGAGCAAATTCAGCTAATTCGATGCGAATGTATCCCAGTTAAGATCCATTCTCTCACTCTCATTGCTTTTTCCTGTCTAGCTTCTACATATGTTCTTCTACATACTTACTATCTACTACTGTATATTATACTGCTACATATACGGATATTCTAACCCAAGTCCTAACCTACTTATGTATATATTGTTAGAATAAAGGTTTGAACTTTGGATCTATATACTATTATAGAATCAAGTGTGAGCACTTTAAGTAAAGCATAGGGTGTCCTTCATCGGATTAGCCCATAATCCACTGGGAAATGCAATGCACAATCTCATGAAATTTAAATGCTTCTCTTTACCCTCCAACTCTGAAAGTTAAATCTCTAGAGTCCTGATTCTTTTTCAATTCCCAATTCAAATGGAATTCAAGCATTTCTCTGCTCACCATCCTCTTTCCAAATAAGCAGCCAGAGTATAATGACTTCAAAAGCCTTGATTCAAACACTCTGAGATGGCAAAATAAATAAATAAATCAAAAGATGTGTGTTGAATGGGAGGGTATTTTATAAGGAAATGTGGCAGAGCCTTGAGATTTTAATGAGATTGGAGAAAAGGGTAAAAGCCTGATAATATCTGTATAATAGGTTAATAACGCATCAACAATCACCGTATAAAAAAATGTTTGTTTTTTTAAATTCCCCAAAGTTTTATAAAATTTTTGCGTCTGGAGAAAGTTGAAAAGCGTTTAAAATGTTTCAACAAATAATACTCTAATCCAAATCTGAATTATATTATTTTATAATAGTGCAACCTTGAGGCTGTCTTTTTGTGAGGTCCTTGTGAAAGTTGTTGATTCTTCAAATTTCCTTTGTAAGCCGAGTTGATTGAAAGGGGGATTGCTAATCTTCTCTCAAATCGGGATTCCGATGAGAAAAAAGCCCGAGTTTTTTTATAGGAAATCTTTCACAAGCATATAATAATGGCCTAATCCTCTAATCTTCGTCAATTTTTTTCCGACGCAATTCCTACTATCATAATAGGGTCCGTATATGGTTCTAATACATCCTTGGAACTCTAAAACTTGATCATTAATAAGCTGTTTTTCAGAGAGTAGAGAAGAAAGAAGGGTGGATATATTGTATGCTTTGAGCAGGATGTTACTACAATAATATCATTTTATAGAAAATGCATCCACTACCTACCTAGGTACGTATTGTACAATAATATGGAGGTTTGCTAAAAGATTGGAAAAGGAGGAAATTAACTCAGCAGGATGGACAAAATGTTTTGCGCTTTCTCTCCACTTCTTTCCAATATAGTAATAATAATAATGTAATGTAATAGTGAGTAATGACACAGTTTTATGCAAAATATATTGTTGAGCTGCCTGTGTGTGTATACGTATAACTAGGAATCTAGTTTACTCAGCAAGTGTTAGTGAGTCGGCAAGAGAATTAGATTTAGGGGAAAGAAATTTTACCCAAATTTGGTTAGTCGAGGCTTCAAGTAGAGTGGTGGAGGGAAAGAAAAGGAAATGTCCCAAAAGACTAGCTACTTTCAATGCAAATCCAACTTTTTACTTTGTGTCTCTACTCTAGAATATGTAACACAAAACATTGCAGTATATATATGGCAAATCTAAAATGAAATTTCCTTTACCGTGCTCTCTAATATGATAGATAGGTAAAAAATCTAGGGAGTAGATATAGGTATGTATTATATAGTGCCTACCTTGTATTAAGTATATCAAGTTTGAGGAATATTCATTCCTACTAGTCTATTTTATATGTAGTGCCACTACTATCTGTAGTTTGCAATATCATATCCAGAAATGAAAATATTTACCTAGCACGATAAGAGGAAAGTGTAAAACTCTTTGCAAGTTTTTGCAAAAGTTTATCCTTGCTTTTAACCTATGGATTTGGCTTATTGCGGGGATGGATCCAAGGGGATGGGATTGAGCAACTTTTATTCTAAACAATAAAGTCGGGCCAACGGCTCTCGATGAAACCTTTGCCGCCACCTTTAAATGGGGCCATAATATATGCTTCCTCTGCCACATATTTTGTAGGTATATGTACATATGAAGCTTTCATTAGTCCCAGCTCATCCCAAATTCGGGGGAGACGAAGACGAGGCAAATAGAATAAAGAAAGGTACCCCCATAATCCATACCCATTGTGTGTTTACATTCAGGTTTATGGGCAGCCTATTACTCCCTTGCCTCCCTAATACAATATATAGGTAAATATTCTTTCATACAGACTTTGAGATTGTATATACTGTCTCCCTCCAAGCAAGCATTATATTAAGTATGCATGGACAATAATATTACATACTTTGCCCTTTACGATTGATATACATCTCTAAGATTCTTAAATTGAGTAGGATGGACACTTAATTCAATAATGGACAATTGTTTATGGTTTTTTTTATACTATCGAGTGCTAAATAAAAAATATCCTTATGTAATAGAAATAAAACACCTAAAAGTAAGAAATTGTAATCTATTTTAATAATATCGTCCATATCAGCTCTTATCTCTCAATTTAAAAGCGTGCTTTTATACTTTGGTAATTGAAAGGATGTAATGAACATTTACAATAGTAATTAATAGTAAATGTGAAAGGATCGTATAAAGAAAAACCTGGAAAGAAAAAGCTATTAGTTCTTATTTCATCTAATATGTAGTATATAGCGTAGTAGTATTAGTATAAGAGCATCTCCATTAGAATTTAGGGATTAGTATTATGTAACTGTATACTTACGTACTATTACTAATTTGTTAGATATACTCTTGTGATTACTTTTAACTTTTTAAGAGGGAAAGCATTGGAGGAATTGATAGATAATTGAGATACGTATAGAGTGGGTACCTTTTGGTAAAGACGTTGGAGAAGAGAGAAAACTCGCTCATTAATTAAACGGTGCTTGCAGCGAACAGAGAAAGAAAGAGTCGAATCCCTCGTTCGCTTCCTTAAAGATCCGCTCCCCTTGAAAATCTTCGGGATTTCGGATCAGATGCCCACTGAATACTAATGTTTTTTTGGAAAGACCGCACTCGCTATATTCTCGTACTTTCTAGTCTTTTATGTCTGTCGGTTTATACTCTAGGTAAAATTGCTTATACATATATACGAGTATTATATGGTATGCAGTTTTAGTTGAACTCAAAGTAATACTTGGAAAGCACAGAGTGAAAAGAGTTCCCCAGTTATATACGATACTTGCCCCGTATAGATGTTGACGACCCAAAAGGAATCTATGATTTTGTCAAATTGCTAGTCAAATTTTGGATTATAAATTCAAAACTGCTAAATATTGTACTACGAATCTGAAATATCTTTGCAAATTATTTTTTATGATTCGAATGTATATTTACATACTATTGATAGACTGTAATTATTAAAATTTTTGTCCATATTTGACAAAACATTTGACAAAGAGATAGATTTTTAAAATGTTTAGATTGCTTTTGGTTGATTGGGTTGGAATTGTTGAGTGTTGTCGTTGTATGAAGATTCTCCACTTTAAGAATTCACTCAAATCTCACCAAAGACTTTGCAACAAAGTCTCGAACTTTTAAACTATCGTATTTTTCTCTTCGTTTTAGTGCATATTGCTATATATAATATATTGTATTTGAAGACCTGGAATTCGAAGGGGTAGGGGGAGAACGTTGAAGGAATCAAAGATTACTTTGTGGTTTTGTCCTCGGAATAAAGTTTTCGAGGGGAATTTATGGGTATTAAGGAAGATGGTTTATGAGGGGAAGGTGGTGCGATGAGACACACGAGAGTATTAATAAAAAGCTTGGGTGACTTTGGGAGGGATGGGGGAACAAGATCCGGGCTCCATTTTTCGAAAAGAAATGGTGGAGTGATCTCCTTTGAGAAAAGTCAGCCGAGTGTGAGGGCAAGCAGCTACTTTTTATATACGATGAAAATACACTGCATGGTTTTGTGGAAAAAAGTGATTGACTTTTTAAAAAGTCGAGGATTTGGATTTGGTGAGTGTGAGCGGTGGAGAAAACGCGATTCGTGAATTGGTGGCTACTTATGCCTATTACAGATCACTTTCTTGGGAGTAATATAGCAAATCCGATAGAAAAATAGTTTACATTAAATTGTGAGCTCTATTTATAAAGCTATATGTACAATTACTGATATGTGAACTGCAAATACAGTATTAATTTATATTGATATTAAACTAGTATTATATTTATATTATATTATATTACATTTTTAGAGTTCGCGTATACTCTATTCAGAAATCAAAATATCTAAAGAGAATAGTAAAGGTGGCTTACATGCTTTGAGAAAGGAATTTGGTGAGGGGAAGCTTGGATAAACAATTGCTCTTAAGACCTCCAAACATGGTTCGAGGGGAAATGAATATTTTCAAATCACAACATCCAGGGCAAGTAGAAATCAATGGATTCCAGAGTTTAGCTGCTTAGATTCAATCCGATTGGAATAAAGTCGAAGGAATGGGTGCAATTCAGATCCTCGTTTCGCCGATTGGTGATTACAGAGAAAACAGGAGATGACGGAGATATTTTCACGGAGGAGCACTAACAATTTATTTCAGGTATGCCGATTGAGTTGATGAGAGACTAATCTATTGCTACTTGTTGCAAAGGTGGAATGCAGCGGTATTGGATAGGAATAATTAACTAGAGTTGTATGGAGATGAGTGAGTGAGGGGCATTTTGGGATGGACAAACTTTGTATTGATAGAGAGAAAGAGAAAGAGCGAGAGTGATGGTTAGGTATGGGGGTTCACTATGCGGGTAAGTGAAGTGGGGTGAAAGAAGATAAAGCTGGCACTCTTGCTGATTTACATTGGATAGGGGCAACTGAATTACTGAGAAAACAAAACCAGTCAAGTTCTTTGATGTAGTTGTTTTAGAAGAAGAAGGGGTGGGCAGGGGATGGATTTTTCAAGGAAAAGTACATACATAGATATTATACTATGTAAAGTAGATGGTTCGTAAAAGGGAACGACAAAATCAAGTTCCAAGGTTTGAAGAAGTGAACCGACTAAACTCGTTCGAGTGGCCGGGCACACATATATAGTTTCTACATGTGTTTATATTGGGGAATGAGAGGAAGAGTCGGATCCGATTGAATTTGTGCCGCGAATATGACTGTTTTGAGTAACTGGGTAAATTGAGAGAGTTTTGAGTAGGGGCACACCTGCATCTACCACATCACATTTCTGGTTGTACACTCGCTGACTGGGACTCTCCAGAGCCAACAAGAGCAAATTTGCACAAAGAAGGATGAGGATGAGAAGAAGGCAACCTTTTATCAGCTATGGGCAAACTGTGAGTGGTGGTGTGAGCTTCGTACTCTCCTCTGTGTGTGCACGTAATGGTACCAAGGACTGTAACTCAATGTGCACTCGGCCTCTACAGTTCGTGGAGGACGACCCAGTCGGGAAGACGCAAGCTCTTCCAAATCCAATCTACGGGAGGAAGGGGGGACCTTAAAGCTCTCCGGAGTAGCATCGCAAAAACCAACCTCCGAGTCATTCCGGCAAATACATTGCCAAAATTATAAGGACTCCCCAGATATGCTCCACCACTCGGTTCCCGGGCCCTATGCTTTCCCCTCGTGCTCGGGTACTCACAGTACCTTGCACATTCTGCGGGCTACCCGCCGAGGCCCCCTCCCCTTTTCGGAGTCCTTCTCCGCATTCAATTCATCCCCGCCGCTATTTTACCCGTCCGTTCCTACAACTTCCAATAATAAATGCACCAGCGCCCTCAATTTCCTCCTTTTTTCCAGACTCTAATCCGAGACGAGGACGAGCTCAACTGCATTGAACTCCCTTCTTTCACATACCCATACTATAATACTTAAATCGGAGATAGGGCTCCTCCTGATGAGTTCAGTTACTCGTGGACGGGTAATGAAAAAAATTCCACGGATTCTCCAAATTACGCCGCACATTAACCCCGCATTATTATTATACAACCACCCATTTCAAGTTTGAGCTTTTTTTTCCACCAACTTGTTCAGAGGTACTTTTTCCCTCATCCCTATGCATAGCACACATATGCTCAGCCCCTAATAGGATTTTCTAAAATATTCGCTGTAAAAATAGTTGAGAGCAATCCAAAAGACAAACTTTACTGCATCCTCCCTTACACAAATGGGCAATGGGTATATATGGATTGTGAAAGTGAATGGACTCATTTTCGCTTTTATACCTCGAATAATCCTTGTTCCACCATTTCATTGAATTTCTATTTCCATTTACCAATTATAGTTATACTACATATTACATACACAATATACATACATACATATATTATTTAAACTGAAAAAACGACGAGGAAAAAGCATCAAGCAAGCAAAAATTATGTCCTAAGGAATACGGATGTTTAAAATTTAAATTGGTTATGCCAGAATTCAATTCATATTTCGGCTTCTTTTTCCAATAATTTAAAACTTGTATAGATTCAGGTTAATAATCCAATATCGTTTGATCCTCTGTGAAATCCCTTTAAAGTTTAAGCCTTTTCCTTAGGATTAGTAAAGTTTAAGCCCCAGAGTTCAAACATATATCATAAACTATTGTATTACGTACATTTACTCATACCTCGTATATTGTGATAAGCCTGATAGCCCCAAAAAATGAAGTTAAGGCAAGTGTCATTTCCTATAGAGTCATAGACTATAAAATCAGTTTCTAGAACAAACTGTAGGTATATCGGTATGCCCTCATATTCGAGTTTATTTGCGGAAAGTTGCTTTAAAAATTGCCGATGGTCGGCTGCATAAAAAAAGTCGCCTGTCTTTACGGGTGTACTATGAGATTTTGCTGTATAAAAGTGTGGAAGAAATAGTGCATCATATTACTCCAAGGCATAGTCGACCCAACTTTCTCTTACCGATTCCTTTGGTCTCATTTTAACTTTTAAAGTAAAGCTCAAGGTCTTTTCCATCCTTTGAAAATATCGCCATCCGTATTACCATCGCTCTAGCTTAGAGATCTACTTTAGTCGTCAACTAAACTTAAAGATATAGTCAATTCAACCGGGCAGTCGAGATTTACTACTTTCTTCTGAAGCAACTCGAAAAGCAATCACTTTCCTTAGAGTGACTCCTTTAGATAATGTAGTACTAGTACTCGTATCTACCTTACCGATTAGTGGCTTATCAATATATAATGTCTAAAGTAGATAGTTTGTGAATTTTGGAATAAACGTTATCAAATTTGAAAAATATGCATATTCAAATTTAAGATGGATTATAAAATATGCCAGAAGCCAAATTTAGTATAATAATAAATATTTCAGTATAAATTTATATGATTTCGAATGTACTTCTGCTACTACTATGTGTAATCAATTTTGAATAATCAATTCTGAGTAGAATGTAGGTAATACAATATATGTAGGATATTTGTTATTATAATATAATAAGTTATAGTATACTTACCTTGGTATATCTACAATAGATGATCATACTGCATTGTACATTGGCAAGGAAGGCGCTGACACCATAAAGCCAAGTGAAAGTGTAATCGGATCGGAGGGTAAAATGTGCATAATAACCATATATATCTCTTTTATAATCTGGAGCATGTACATGGAGAAATAATTCGAGTAGTGCTCGCCGAAAGATAAGAAGGATAAGGATAATAAGTTGCCCTTTTCGGGGCGCAGTCCGCCCTATGCAATTTTTAATGATACATTACGGAGACATTTGTAGGAGGACTGAACGCCTTCCGAATTTTAAAGCCTCATTAATAGTATAATACAATAGCATTAAAGACTTTTGTGCACGAAATCCCCATTCCATTTTTCTAAAATGGGAAAACTTTTTAAGCTGTGCTTTCTCTCAATTGGTGACCCATTAAAGGCATTTAATAATGCAGTTAAAAGGCTAGTATAAATATCTCCTATTCAACACACGCATCCTACTCAACAATCAACATCATTCTCAGGATCAGTGGAGTGAAAAATAACATTATTACCATCAAAGCGGCGAGAGATATGAAGAATGGGAAAAACTCGGTGAATACAATGTGTTGAGAATCCTCGAGGAAATGTACAACTGGGTTTTGAAAAGAATGGGAGGTTCTTGAAGGATAAAGCGGCATTCAAATTCAAGTGATTCTTTTTTAACGATTGGGGCAAATGGGGAACTGAATTGGAGATGAGGGGAGGGAGCCTACATAGTAATATAATGCTCTTTTACATTCACAAACCATTCAAGACGTCTGCTGTGTTGAAGAATATGCTTTAAACGTCCTTCATACATGCATGGGTATGGGAGGAGGGGGGTGGGAGAGAAATGCACTCAAACTCCAAAAGGAATCCTTCAGATATTAAATTGATATTAAAATGCATATTGGTAGTTCGAAGTGCTAGCATATCTAAATTATCACCTATACCTACCAATATGGATTTATACATGCTTATAGGCATGGAAAATTTTAAATTATGAGCCGTTTTTCTCGAGATGTGGAAAAAAGGATAAAAATATGGGGCTCTTTGGGTTTAAGAAAGTCAGAAAAACGGGTGAAAGAAAAAATCGGAGAAGAGAAAGGAAATGGGGGAAATGGAAAAGGACGGGGAATGGGATATGACAGGAAGAGAGATAGGAGCTAGTTAGGAGACATAGGCATTAGGTATATGATAGTAATATAACAAGAAATCTCAAATGAGCAGTTATAGTACATACGAGTATAGCAATTACCTATGTATTGTACATATTAGGTATTATGGATATCTTAACAGAGACTACATACTCGTACTAGTTCATAGAAAGATAGTGAAAGCAGTGCAATCTCTCAATGATGGAGAGAGAAAGAAAGCGTTTAGGAGAAGAAGCGCCAAAAAATTTTGAGAAATGTTTGAAATCAACTTACAGTGGAGCAAATTGCTTTGATCGACTTCCTCCTTTGCCTCCAAAGGCTCCGTTTTGGCTCTTGAGACTTGAACTATCCTTGTTACTGCTATTCCCATCCATCAAGATCCCCCGAAGACTCTCCTCGTCCTCTTCATCCCCCTTACGC
>JAAZTK010002507.1:0-11059 GCA_036507255.1 Megalothorax incertus | reverse complement strand
TACACAATTTAAGTAATTTTTCACGAAAAATTGAAGAATTTAACTTTTCAGCAAAATGTCTACGATTTGGAAAAATGTGACTAAGATTAAATTCAGCGATTTCCCTCCTTGGGAAAGCCGTGTAAATCTGCAGGGTTCCCCCCATATCAGAAAGACGTCGGATACCCCACAAGTATCCCACAAATATCCCAAGCGCATCCCATCCAAATTTTAATGGGTAATCCCAAAGGGGAAATACACGCGTAATATCGCTGAAAAATGTGGATTTTTCCAACCAAATTCCCGGATCCCACCAAAATCCCACAATCCCATTGAAATTACACGGAAAACCCAGTGGGAAGGTTTAGTTGGGATATATTGTACAATATTTATTATTTCCTAAATTGTAGGCCTTGCTTGCGAAGGATTTGGTTTTTAAAAGGTTTTTTTACATTCGTTTTTAAACCGCTATCTGAGACTTTATCAAATTGTCACACAAATTGGCGTAAAAGGAATGTAAATTCGGGGATTAGGAATCCCTCGTCCTACTGATATATCAGCAAAGGATGTCCAATGTCTCTTGTCAAAACTTTGCTCGGCAATTAGTCCAGATTAATGTTTCCCCCATAATCTTGTATCTCAAACTTTAATTCTTTGAGAGCCCTTGAAATTCTTCCTCCACCATCCTTGGATTGCGTATGATGTGCAATAAAGCTGCCAATCCAGGGTAAAAGGTTGTAAAAAATCAATTAGGAGGCCGAGGTGATTTGTGGGGGATTAAGGGGGCTAATTAGCATAAAAGAGCAGTGCCATAATCCATCAGAGTAGCTTATCTTAACCTGGAGATCTCACAATGTTTATCAGCACATACTCGCTCGGAAACAACTTCAAGTCCACCAATAAAACCACTATATTCTAGTACGGCCAAGTATTAATCCATTAGATGAAGATCGCGGATTTTTATGTGCCCGGGGAGCTCCCAATTGACACTGACGAGCTCCCATAAAATAGGCACAGGTTGTAAATCCCTCCACCAGAGCCAGACCATTAATTAGTCGGGGGTTTTCACGAAACTCCTGGGCATATTAATGGCTTTATTACGATACATTATACCTACCTATACCCTCATTGCAAATTATAGATTTAGTGGATGAAACTTGGAGGAATTGCACCAAAATATCTTCCTCCGCTTACTTTCAAGGGGCCAAGGGGTACTTAAATGGTCCCCATTTCTAAATTATACACATTTCTCCAAATCTACCTACCATCGATGAGAACCCTTTGCCGAGTAGGTTCTCCTTAAGATACTTATTCTTTAAACCTGTAAGGGCCCCCTTCAAGTCATTCAAGGGTTCGACTTATCACTCATCACATCCACCACTCTTATCCCGGCCGACTTTGCCCACGACATCATCCGAGATGAACATAAAGATTTGGAAAAACTCTTACTTTCAAAGATCCTTTTTCAGGGGCCCTTAAACTCAACCCTGATCGCATCTCTTGAGACAAGACCCTTCGAAGCCTTCCAAAGTTCCAAAAGTCATAAAAATTTAAAAATTTGGATCAATTATGTAAAATTGGGCCCAGAAACACACCTGTACATATCTACCTAGCCATTGTATATTAGCAATTAAGGCTGTACCATTTCTGAGCTCGATTAGAATTTCCTCCAATTCAATTCTCATCCAAAACTGGGTTGGATTTTTGGAAAGGTTCGGAATCAACAGCAGCAGGGCTAGCCCACCGTATGGCGCAATCTTAAATGCACCTGCAAAAGCTCTCAAGTCGCGTGTGCACTCCTCCTGCCGCAAAATCCTAGAGTTCTTTGAAGGGAGACCGGAAGGACTCGAGGGATCCTTCTCAGAGTATCAATAAGCCCTTTTTGCTTCAATCCGTTTTCAATCCAGGGGCAATGCACCCCTTTTCAATATAGCTAAACCTTAAACCTTAATAATCTTAACGGAATCTTCAAGCCCTAATCCTTTAGAGTCCTTTGTCTCTGAGCATGCCACCCAAGCCACCCAAAGCTAGCCGGCTTTGTTGACTGATCCTGAGTCTTATAAGCCCTTAATCAAGTGTGTAATTGGGATCCTAGCTCCCTTTAATCTAAACCGAAATGGCCCTCCAAAAGAGCCGGTGGTCGCACTTATTTATTGTACTCCTGGGTCTGGTCTAAGCAGTAATTGCTCGAATTAATCGCATCGCATGTTTACTTTATTTGGTTAAAACTACGGCATATCATTTGATCGGGAGTCCTTAAGATGATCGCGATAAGCTCTAGTCATGTGATGAAAATGTGCCTGCTCGTTGAAAGGCCTTAAGGGAGACCTGGAGGAGGATGTGGAGGAAGAAATATTATTATGAATGCACCTCAGCTCTTACTCCACAGCCAGAGATCACTCATCCTCACTCCCTCCGCTTTTTTGATATCATCCATTCCGAAAGAACTACATTTCTCTCAAAAGGAAGCACTCGAACATGGTAAGGGATTAACCCTTAAGTCTTCTCAACCTCCACCTCCTCAACCTCCGCTTTTTTTTTGCTCCCGATGCCTCCTCGACCTCTCAAAGCTCACTCGAGTCTCGATTCGAGTTTTATATAAAAAGTGGAGCACATCTTCCACCTCAAAAGGCCCCCACACTCCCTATTTTTAAGATATTCAGAGCAGGTAGGTACTGGTGAGCTCTTGATGGCACCTGCCCCAATCTCCACCACTTTCTTACAATGACTGATCCTCCTAGGGACTTAGAGTTGGATTTATTTATTCTGAGAGGTCATTTCCATTGATCCCTGGCTGCTCATCATCATCGGTGGTCATCCTCCACCTCATCCGTGGCTGCTAATGCTCCTTCACCAATTTCTCATCGGGCAGGGGGTGCTAGGGTCATCTAGGCTGACCCAGTTCCATTCAAATTGAAAAAATCTCGGTCTAATGACTGACTTTGGCCTTGGAATTAGGCTTTAAATGAGGATTTCCAGCTTATTTTGAAGAAATACAACAAAATGATCCCGTCAAAGAATTGTGGTATTGTTGCCGCAAAAGATATGTATGCTATAATATGCTCCCCATTGTTTTGCAGACTCGAGCAGCCTTTGTTCTTCGGCCGACGAGTTATTGTATGAGTATTGTGGCTCGTGGTGGCAGAAGAGCCAACAAAACTAGTTTCAGATTTGAAAAACAAGCTCATTTCAATTAAGAAAGGCGGTCGAGGCGGCTTTGAGGCTGTCGCGAGAGTGGCGAAAGGGTTGGGCTGCCTACCACCACCTTCGACTCGCGACTAATTGTAGGGTACGCTACTCACTCCGACAGCCACTTAGCTCTCAAAGGCCGCCTAAAGTCAAAATCGAGCAGTTTGATTGCAATATAAAAAGATTGTGAGCGGCCCGAGTCGCAATTTCTAAGAATTTGCGTATGAAATGAGGTCAGATTGAACGGATTGGAAGGTACCGGATGTCATTGAGCCCTTAAAGGCTTAAGGAACCATTTCCTCACCTGTACGCTGCCGACAGGAAATAGGAAATGACGTCACATGAGAACTCGAGGGCTCATCCCAATTACGCAGAACCTGTTCTCACTCCAATCTAAAGTAAAGGTAGGTAGTAGAACTGGAGGAGGAAGGATTTGATGAGTCCTTTGTGTATTTCATGGGCCCTTAAAGGCCGAGCGAGAGCCCTCCACGTCAAATCCTATCTTCCGCTCCCATCCATCCCTCCAAAGAAAAGGCCACAAGTCTCAAAATAATTACTCCGAGTTGAAATGAATGTAGCAAAGCCTGAGCAATGTACCTAAGCCTAAGGAGTATCTCCTACTCGTCATTTGGTGGTAATTCAATTAGTAAATCTTCATTTGCACCGATTTTAGGCCGGACAAAGTGTGGCGGAATTGAAAAAGAAAGCATCGATTCGAGTCGGAGGAATCGGAGATGGCGAGGATGAGGTGAGGTGAAGGCATTGTGGCCGACCTCCCACTGAACCTTAAAATCAAATCAGGCGAACGAAGCCGCCGATTTTGACCACAAACCTCAGGAGGAAGCGGTGAGAGAGGTGCCCCGTGCGGAGGACACTGTCTCGACTTTTGGGACATATTCCAAGGGCCAATTATATTGAGAACTTCTCGGGAAATCGGAGGCTTCAAAAACGGGGATAATCGTAGTCTGCACTTAGATAACCTCCACTATTATTACATTCGACTCCTTTTGGAACAACCTCCAATTTTGAAGGCTCTAAAACTGCCTATTAACTCTGTTTGTTTTCCCTCCTCACGATTTTGCTCCAAATCCTCTCAATTTCTCCGATACATTCTCCCACATCAATATAGATGCTCGAATGATCTGGCACGCTTTTTTATACTCCACATTGAAATGCAAGAGAAGTAGCTACTCCTGAGTAGCTTCCGAGGAAGATTCATTGGAGGAGATTAGGCAGGTACACATCCTCATCAAATTATTCAAATGAATGGATCCAGAAAGAGCGGATTTGAGTCTAGGACTCTAGAGATTTGTACAATAGGTATGCTTAGTGGGTGCTTTAAGGGGAGCTTAGTGGGTACTCTTCAGTGTCTGCGGCGGCGGAGGATCGAGCCAGAGGATAATAAGCGTGGCTACCTTCGACTCATGAGCTACCTGTCCCAAACAAACCTGTTGCTTTCTTTTCCAAACTCCCCAAAAAGAGCCCTAGTCTTCCAGGCCGAGCTGAATAAAATCGAGAGCACTTTGAGCCATCAGGAGCAGCCTTAAGCCCCCAAGCACTTTTACTGGTATTATTATATTGGAGCAAAAAGAAGCTGCTACCTTCCTCCTTCACCTCAGTTCCTCAAAACCACCACACCGAGCCACACGCACTCCGAGTTCTCAAAAGTTCCTCAAAAGTTTACAGTTTTTATCATTTTGTGCCTCTCAAGAGGATGGCAACGATGGTGGCAATGCTGTCCCCATCCCCAGGAGGAACTACCCAGTTGTCCATGGTCAAAGTGGAAGATTCAAAAGAGAATTATGGCCTTTTTACCCGCCTCGGGGCTCATTTCGGAGGTTCGGAGGCTTCAAATTCCCTATTTTCAAACCCAGCGTCCTCACCACCATCCCCCACGTGCTCCCTTGGTCCACAATCGTCCGACTATGACCTAGGTCACTTTATGACCCTTAAAGCTAAGCAAGCCATCAAGAAAGAGCTCCTCCTCACCTCCTCCACATCCTCCTCCGTTACCGAATCCTGGTGTTTCAATTCACCCCTTTCCTCCTCGGATCCAGCTCCTCCGACCTCCTCCGCACCCCCCAAAAAGCTCAAAAAGAACTCTAAAAAGCGGGCCACAAAACAGGTAATTTTTAGAATTAATTCCGGGAAAAAAGGGTGGATTTTTAATGCAAATTGTACCTTTTTTGGACAGTCTAATCCAGTAGTAATGAGGAAAAGGAGGTTGGCGGCGAATGCGAGGGAGAGGAGGAGGATGCAAAGCCTTAACACTGCTTTTGACCGACTTCGGACTGTTTTACCATCAATTGGCAAAGATCAACAATTATCAAAGGTAAAGGAACCCCTTTCAAAAATATTAGAATTAATCTAATTTATTTTTTGATGTTATTTCTAGTATGAAACCCTTCAAATGGCTCAATCTTATATCAACGCACTCTACGACATCCTCAACGAGCAGTAAATCTAATGGATCCGTTGATGAGATCAATCCAGTCCTTCATACAAATGTAACAAAAAACGCTTTAGATTTTATTTACTTAATATACTGCAGATAGATATTTTAGAATAGATTAAAATCATGAGATATTGTACATAAGAAGAATGATATTTATAAGTGAGTAGGGTACATGAATCATTGATTTGAACATGGAATTATCAGGGATGCTTTTTTGTATATTATTATTATATCGTAATAGGTAGGATATATAGTATATATTGCCTAGTAGGTAATACAATACCTATATTATATCGTAACTCATCCCCAATCAATTTATTAAAGTTTACTCGAGGAACATACGATAAAATATGATAAAAATGCTCAGGAAGTACGCTTAAATTATCTTAATCTAAAGAATATAAAAATATTTTATGTAAATGTTGTTCCTTTTTTAATTTTGTTAGTTAACCCTGTGATACCTTAATACCTATATGGAGAGATTATATATATATATTCATCCTCAGTAATGTTATTCCTACTTATTCTTGATATTAGCCATTAATTTTTGCCATATACAATTAATATGCAACAATACATCTGTAAATGTTAATATTATTTCAAATGTGTTTTCATTGAAAAACTCTTATGACCTCAATTTGCTCAATTATTGTACAAAGTATACAGATTATATTCTTAATATACAGATATCAATGTTGCATTCATCAGTAGTAATCTGTAATACATATCATTTGTTGATAGAATCTCAATGCAAATCAAGTCGTAAAAAATTCAGGGATATACCTACCTTTTAATGTAAATTGTGCCATGATAAGTGCTAACTCCTATTGTTTTACTCAAAAGGTTAGTACTTGAAATTCATTGTAAAATGTACCTTTAAATTTTGAATTTTTGATATCAATTAGACCATACATAAATCTTATAAAATGTAATACTCAAGGATTGGAGGATTAATAAAAACAGAGTCTTTTTTAAAATGATCTTTTTAAAACTCTTTTGCAATAGGCCTTTTTTGGTTGAGTTATAGACTTTTACAATAAATACTTACAATACTAGGGGCAGGAAGACCGTAATAGAGAAGGGAGGGTAATAGATAAATGTTAATTACTCTAATAAACGATTGGCAAAAAAAATTTAATTTAATGTTACTGAATTCTATAAATGGACCTCCGTTAATTATCAAAAAATCTCAAAAATTTATAATGTTAATTAAGAGAAAGTGGGATAATTAACTTTTGGGGCATTTTTCTGTACTTTTGAGAGATTTTAAACCGTTAGATCTTTTAAGTTATATTGAGTAAAAATTAAAGGAAACTCTTCTATTTTGCATAAAATTTATCGGGCTACTTAAATCATAAAAAGTAAAAAATATAAAACCAAAAATTATCGTTAAATTTACAAAAATTTAAAAATATTTAAACGGGTAGTAATTGAGAAGGCTTTGGGTGGTAATTGAGAAGTGGCTAAAAAATCGAGAAGCCGGCGCCAAATGATTGTTTTTAAAATATTATAATAAAATTCGATTGAAAATTTCAATTAAATTATTTTGGAGGTGAATTTTATATTATAATTATTAAATTATTTACACCTTGCATTGCGTCAAAGGGATTAATATAAGGTAATTGGTCATTTTAAGTATAGGTTTCTAATTAAATATATTATTTGCAATAGAGTAAGATTGTTTTTATTATTATCTTCTAGAAAAATGCCAAAACATTACCAGCGAAAAACAACTCGTGGTCTTAATAATGACAAGTATGTCCAAGGTGCACAACGAGTCATTCTTGGGGGTGAAAAGGTTTATTCAGTTTCAAGAGAGCTAGGAATCAACAATTCTGCTTTGGATCGATATGTGACAAAATGGAGAGCTTCGAATCTTGAAACGCCACCAAAATTGGGATATTCACCTTCATGTAAAGTGTTTACGAGTGAACAAGAGGATGAACTCGAAGAATACCTTAAAAATTCTGCTAGAATTTTTTATGGCCTGACCTCAACTGATTTTAGAAAATTAGCATTGGAAGCTGCAAAGCAGAAAAACCTGAAATTCCCCAAAGAATGGGAGACAAGTGGAATGGCTACCAAAAATTGGTTCTCGAATTTCCTCAATAGGCATCCAAATTTGTCAATTAGATCAGCACAAGCAACTAGTCTATCAAGAGCAACCAGTTTCAACCCCACCAATGTTGGACAATTTTTTGACAATTTGGAAACTCTAATGTCAAAATATCACTTTGAACCACATCGAATCTACAACATGGATGAGACAGGAATAACAACTGTTCAAAAACCGAGCAAGATTTTAGCAGAAAAGGGATCAAAAGTTGGCTCACTTACATCTGGGGAAAGAGGAACTCTTGTGACAATGGCCATCGCAGTGAATGCCCTTGGACATTTTATTCCCCCTCATTTTGTCTTCCCAAGAATAAGGTATCAAGACCATTGGCTTCATCATGGTCCCATAGGATCAATTGCTACGGGAAATAAATCAGGATGGATGCAGGAAGATGATTTTATCATTTTTCTGAAGCATTTTGTGAAATTTAGTGCCTCATCTAGAGAGAATTTAAGCCTACTTCTTCTGGATAATCATTCTTCTCATATCACACTTCAGGCAATCGATTTTTGTAAAGAAAATGGAATCTCGCTCCTTTCTTTCCCACCACATTGTTCCCACAAGCTCCAACCTTTGGACATTTCTGTCTTTGGACCCTTCAAACATCAATACAATCAAAATGCTGAACATTTTATGAAAAATAATCCAGGAAAGCCTATGACAATTTATAATCTTCCAAGTCTTGTCAAAGATTCAATTCCAGCTTCTTTTACCCCAAAAAATATCACAGCTGGCTTCAAATCTTCTGGGATTTTTCCAATGAATAGAAATATTTTTACTGCATCTGACTATTCACCAAGCTTTGTCACCGATCGACCTTTCCCAAATAATTTGGAAACTCATAAGGTAGCATATTTCTAATTATTCATTAAAACTGGCAATTTTTAACCCTATTTTGCTATTTATTTAAAAAATTAAATTTATTTTTCAGGTTCCATTGAGGAATACAACGAACCAAGGTCAAAGTTCTACCATTTCTCATGATCCGCCTGAAACAAACCAAAATTCTCAGCTTTATGATGATCAGCCAGGATTTTCTGGAGACATTTATGATCAAAATATATCAAATTCTTTGAATTTGGAAGTCACCCATCCATTTCCAAAAGCTGGGCCAAGAATTGAGACAAATCGAGGCAGAAAACGCCGCAAATCCGCTATTTGGACAGACACCCCCACAAGGAATTCTCGTGCTGAAGAGGAATCGGCTCTTAAATCGAAGAAAAAGGTCAAAAATTCCACCCCGACCATTCTCAATTCGTCCAAGAGAAGCCGGAAGAAGACCCAGCCCAAAAAACTACAATATTAATTATTCAAGTATTTTTAAATGCTAATTTCTAAAATTTCTCTATTACCACCCATGGCCTTCTCTATTACCACCCATGGTGGGGGTAATTGAGAAAAAATTTATGATTTAAAAAAACATAAATTTTTTGGATTTGAATAAAGATTAAAACTTAAAAAAAATATCCTCTTAAAGAGCAATGTTTACTCTTTATGAGGACAATATTTTTATTTTAATTGGCTTTTCTGGTTAATTGTAATTAAATCCTAAAGTTAAAACTTCTCTATTACGGTCACTCTGCCCCTACTACTAATATTCGGAGGAGGGACCTTAAAATCGGCATGCCTTGCATATTGGAGGAGGTAGCACCAAGTTTCCTATCACCTGCCTCGGAGGACCACGGACATCCACCACATGTCAATTTGCCTGATCATATCCGTACCTAACTTACCTAGTACTTTCCGATATGGATTCATAAGTATTTCCTCGTGCCCGTTTGAGAGCCCTTGAAGTTTAAATTCATTCAAGCTTTAACTTACTGATTTCTCATCCTAATATAAGTTGGATATATCTCAAGAACAAGGGAATTGCTCTTAAAATCCCTTGAACTTGCTAAAGTAGGTGTAATATCATCTTAAAAGAATATACCGATAAAGTACGTAGAAGTAAGTAAGGCCAAGAAGCAATGAATCAATTTTAAGCTCATCTTTTTGTTTCCTAATCGAATAAGGTTCGGAATTGGGTGGAATTCGACTAGAATCTCTCTCTCGAGGAACTCTCTCTAGATGCTACCTCCCCCGATTACTTGTTAATGAGACCTAACTACTTTTAGAAGCTTTTAAAAGCTTTTGCAGTGGGAGTTGGCTGATTGAATGGATTCTTAAGTTCTTGAGTAAGGTCAGCTCCCTCAGAGTGCAATAGATCATCCCAAGCAGGGGAGCACCCTAACCTCGGGTGCACCAAGGGGTCATCTCCCATGTCCACGGGAGATTAATTGCACCACAAAGCAAAGGGCTGCAGTGAGTACTCTACGGATATAGGATGATGAGCGGCTTCTTCACAAAATCCAGCCGCGTGTGCCTCCAACCTCGGAGGAATTGAAAAATAATTGGAGATTTTGGAAAGGCCAACCTCTTCCGCTAATTGCACAAAACTTGACTGCTTTAAGTCATTTCTGAAGAACAATATTGAACCATTTCCAACCATTTCAAAAATAGAAATTAAGGAACTGCTAAAGGAGCTTTTGTAGGATCCATTCAATTCAAATTTTAGATTTTAGATTCAAAAGCCCCCAAAAATTTAAAGATTTTGCTGTGCAAGAAGCTCTTAAATTCTTAAGAGGTCCAGATAAATTAAGATCTGGTCGTAGCGGCCCTTTCCTCAAAGCCGAGTCGTAACATTTACACCATCGACCCTTTGGATTAAAAGTTAGAATCCCTCGAGACTCCAAGAGCCATTAACCCTTGGAGGTAATGTCTTGATGGAGGAATGAAGATTTCAAAGTTAAATTACTATTTTAAGAAACCTATGAAAAGGATTAGAAATTACTGGAAGCTGCTGTTGAGGAGGAGGATTGGTAGAACGTGATTTGGATAAATCTTTAGGTCTGAGGACTCTTGAATCTTAACGGTAATCTCTACAAGTCTACGAGATATGAGATGGACCAATTATTTCTTTATTAAGCTCAGGTGCTCTCCTCTCAAGTTTAAAAATCGAGATATGTAAAGGCTATTCTTGCCCTAGGACCAAATACCCCCGAAATAAAGATTAGATTGAAGGCGGCGGGGAAGACTCTTAAGGAACGGTCGGTGGACGGAAGCCGGACAATCTTCCGAGGGGGAGATAACGGCGGGGGATATTGATATGATATGGCGGTAATTATACATCTTTCAACCATGGCTAATTAGCAGTGTTGGGATACTTAAGTACATCATGTACTTAAGCACGTACTTGCAAGTACATTTGATGTACTTGCCATGTACTTGTCAAGTACATTTTTCTGGAGGTACTTGGTACTTGTACTTCAAGTACATTTTTT
>JAAZTK010002506.1:0-11060 GCA_036507255.1 Megalothorax incertus | reverse complement strand
ACCTAAATGTATAAGAAGAATACAAAATTAAAAGTTAAAACTCTACAACCTGAATGAGATTATTATTAATAAATTAATTATTATGCAACCCTCATTCCACCCATGACTTTTAAAATGATTTATACGCGAGTAGAAGGTAGGTAGTAGTCTAGTACCTACTCATGTATAGATAGTATTGTAGATCTACGACTCTTCCAGTCCATCAGTCCAGGACATCAAATCTCAATCAAGGAACAAACCATGTCCATGTATTATATTAGGAAAGGAAAAACATGTCTATAATATTAAATATCGTAAATCAGAGTTTCCAGTCTATGCAACTGGATTATAATAAATAATAATTGGAGGTGAACCGCAAAAAATGCAAAAAGTCCTTGTCTGCCTATGGTTAGTAACTTGGTACATCATTATTCATTAATATGTATTCGGCCATAAGTATGTATCGTATATGCGATGTACAAGACATGAATTGATTAAAGATGCCAAAGGATAAATTAATCTCATTAATATTTAATACACGTAGTATCTACATACCTATTATTGTAATATTATTTGAAATCTACTTTCATACAAAATTTAAAAAGCCAGAATGATGAAACCCCATTAAATTAAAACACATGTTTAATTAATCGAATATTAAATTATGAGTATACTTATATAATTAAATACTCGAAAGCTTTTGAAAGGGTTGGAATTAACATCTGGATCTAATTGATCAATATACAGATAATTCATAATATTGTATCTGAATTGTGAAATATGGATTAAAAAGACCTCACATGACATTCTCAAATCCTATGTAGGAATCGTATTACATGTCAAGTAAATAATATTCTTAATGAATATGGATCATAGCTGTATTTGGTCACACACCTCCCATGGACAAATCAGGATCACTTTAGACAAAAATTAAATAATACGCCTTCCAAGTTTCATCTTTTACAAAAAAACAATCTATTATCTTCCACTCCAGTCTCAACTCGTTTAATTCATACCCCAATCTTGTTCAAATACATTTTTTAGATTTAATTTATCTAAAAATTGATGAATATTGTTAAATGTATAAGTTATATAATACGATACAATAAATCGTTTATGGTAGCTTATATTAATTATTAATATCGCTTATAATTTACAATATATGCATACAACTTTCCGACTTAAGGAGACATTCCCGACAAATTAAAAAAAGATCCGGATTTACTTTTACAAAACAAAATGGCCTTGTCCCAATTTGATGTCAAACTTTAATAATTTCATACTACCTCGGAAAAATGCAAATATGATTCCTTAGTATAATACTAATAGTAGTATTATAGATAATCCAACAAGAGATAATTACTTACGATTTTAATAAACTAACTCATGTCATTTTTTCCCTGTCCTTCTCCTTAATGGATCCACTACAGATAAAATGATAAAATGTGTATTAATAGATGCATATTGCACGCAAATTCCAATAATCTTAATAACAGAGATTGGAATGATCCCAATTTTTCAAGTACAAGTTTAAATATACTTTTAGCTTTAGCACACCTTGCAAATATTTGCCAAATATCCATCCTACAATACATCTAATCCCATCAGGCCATCGTATTCTATCGCGTTCGACCCCGTACTACGGAGTACGGGGTCACAGTATGTACTTGGTAGAGATTAAATAATCCAATCATCTTAGAACTTAAGATTTTTCCTAGCAAAAGGTACGCCGTCATTAAATGTACGATACTGTGATTCAATTTTAAATGGACTGGATATATCGCGTAAATAATCCTTTCATTTATAATCCGTTATACCTTCATCAGTAATTGAAAGATGAATGTCTAAATATGCGACACAATCAATATTTTTAAAATCTAATTAGATGGACAAAGACCAAACAAAATGATTAAGCTTGGGACATTGCAAAGGCACAAATACAATACATATACACTACGATACATATAATATTACAGAATCAAACAAATTCAGAAAAATCTTATTTCAAAAAATTATTAAAATTACCTTTTTCCAGCATCTCGGTACCACTTTTTATTCCCATTGGGATACGAGTCAGGACCGGGGCCTGACCCGCCTGGTCCACCTGAGGAAGTCTCGGAGGGTGTCGGGGAGAGAGGTCGAGGGGTCACGACTTGCCCCACCTCTGACATCACATTATCCATTGGAATTTTTTGATTTGGAAATCCGAAATCCTATTGAAAATTTAATTCTGATTACCTACATTTCTACTAGAAATTTTCTAGCCAACTTTTTAATTAAATTATAAAAAATATAATTACTACTTACCAATAAGAATATAGTAGGGTACTTATCCTTAATTTGATTAATCCTAGTAGGGAGTAAGGCTTAAGCTCTAGGGTCCAAGGATCACAAATTGAAGTTTATATAAAAATTAAACGTACAACTTTGTCAATTCAATGACACGGAATTAATGGAAAAATACTGGGATTTCACAATAAAAACAATACTGAACAATTTGTAACTTTGATTTACCAAATATAATCTATTGTGACTTAACAGGAATTTAATTGGATTTTTAACTTTTTGGGTATACGTCAAACTCAAATATGCGCACTTTTTTCTAATTAATTGTTATGTGGCGTATTTTGCAATGATGAGGAAGTTCAACAGATGATACTAATACATTGAAATACGGGCTTTGTCCCTGTCTAGTCAGTTTTGCGATATAACAATCTCAGAATCCCGTGTCCCGAAAAAAAACACCGATTTTTAGATGGCAAGTGAACCCAAATCGGAGATATCGCGCTTTAAAATGAAAAACTAAAATATGGCCCCGCGAAAAGAATTTCAAAAGTGGTGTTAAAAATATTGAAATTAAAAATTATTTAAAAGTACAAATTTTGAACTAAAACCATCACGGAATCAGATTAATATTATATACATAAAATAATAACGTTTATACGCTAAAGCTTGATATATTACACTTGACCTTGGGTCAATTGCAACCCCATTAAAATATACTTGGAAAAATGAGGTAACTTTTTTGTACATATGTGTATAAAATATAAATTGTAATTTTGCTTATTAAGTACATGTATAATTTATTTAATTAGCCTGGAAATATTGATATGATATTTGGGTGACCTGCGGAGGAGGAGGAGGAGGCTAGCATGGCCGAGGAGGGGCCTTGGACAATTGTCACCAAGAAAAATAGAAAGAAATTATTAGACAATGAAGAATTTCAATTAGTGTCTTATTCCAATCCTCTTCCAACCCAGGATCTTTCTTCTGTCATTAAGTAAGTTACTTTTAATTGACTATAATTAGATATGAAATAAGGAATACCTCAGAGTACACCTGAAATGCTCTAAAAATCCACACAAATTACGACCATATTTAAAAAAACCCTTTGATTCAATTAAATGATTTTGAATTTTTTTGACAAAATGTTTAGGAGGAGTCTGTAAAATGAATTTATGAATTATCTTTTATAATTTTCAGGAAGCTGGACAAAGGAGTGTCTGAAATGGATTCGGATCCTTTCTTGGAATGCATCTCATCTTGTATTGGGGAATGTTTAACCTCACTCCAAACTGAATCATTTTCGCAAATTGTTTGTTATGGGTTGGGTAATTTCAGTGCAAGTTCCATATCCCTTCATCAGCTATCCCTACTCATTTCCCTCGCTAAACTTCATCCTACAACACCAATCTCCCTCTTTGACCCAATTTTTACTGACCTAGAGAAGAGGATTCTTACCAAAGAGTTGGGCTATACCCTGATTGCGGTTAACGAGGATTGTAAGAAAATCCCAACTAACCTCACTCTATTTTACATGCCTCATTGTGAACATACCCTAATGGATAACCTCATCTCAGTCAATTGGGACAATCTGGAAAACATCCTAGTTTTTGGCAATAGGTTTGCAGGGCTACCAGAGAGTGATGTTAAAAAACTTGAATATCTTAGCAAGGCTATTCCAAAGATGTATGAGATTATTCCTAAAGTTAGGTTTGAACCTAATCTTCATATTTTTAATGATATGGCATGCATGACTTTTCCTTTTTGACCATTTACACAAATATCAAGATGGGTTTACCGATTTAACCTAATATACAATAGTACAGAGTTTTTATGTAATACTAATGTTAATAAGTTAATTAACTACAGTATAGGTACATAATTTGTATATACCTATTGTACTATTATAGCTACGATAAATTACCATCGATTGGTTAGTTTATAAGCTTCTATAATTTGTAAATTAATATTTAAATAATATGATGAAAAAAATTAAATAAATAGGGGAACATAATATAAAGCTGGAAATATTATAATGTTATATATATTGCAAATATGCATATTAGAAATTCATACATACAAAAACATATTGAAAATTGGCCCATATTTTATCGACGGTGCATTTTATGCCAATTTTAAGAATTTGGTATAATTGAAATACTATCTTTTATTGATTGATCCCATTTAAAAATATATATTCTGAACAAAATATGCTGGAAATGTACATAAAATATGCATGCAAAATCTTTACAATATTCTCTAGTAAAATTTCAATCTCAAGCTCGGCTAAAATAGTAATATATGCTTATCCCGGATATGAAATTAATATATTAATTAAAAGGATTCTAAAATTAAATACACCTATAGGTGAGACATAATATATGGCGCACTGCACTGCATAAATTATGCCTAATCAAACTTATATTCAGCATCGAGATGTTTAGCGATGGTAGATAGCTGTATATTTGTAGTCCCTTCGTAGATGGTACCAATCTTGCAGTCTCGATAGTATTTTTCTATTGGGTAATCCTTGGTGTAACCTGAAAAAAATTGGTTAAACTGGTCAAAGTTCACGTTTTTGATAGTTGGTACAAATACTTACCAACTCCACCCATCCATTCCACGCATTTTGATGTAGTCTCTGAAGCGACTTCTACAGAATTTAAAAAATATCATGTTGTAAATGTAATAAATGATTATTATTAATCGGTAGTTACCAGAACTGTAGTATTTAGCCATTGCAGCCTCCTTAACGTAGGGTAGTCCTTGTTCTTTGAGTCTCATAGCATTATATGTTAGTAAACGCGCACATTCAATTTGGGTGGCTACCCGACTCATTTGATGTTGCATTGACTATTTGAAATTAGCCTTAGGTCAAGTCAAGGTTAGGCGATTATAAAAAGAAATACCTGAAAGTCAAATAACCGTTTCCCAAATTGTTTCCGTTGCAGTACATAATGTATGGTGGCATCAAAACAGCCACGGGCCACCCCAAGCATTTGAGCAGCTATTCCTATTCTACCACCATTCAGCATACCTAGTTTTTTTTAGAAAAATAAATTATTTGTATAATTTTTAATTTTACTTTCTTCCTCAAGTTTTTATACTACCTATAGCATACTTATAGCCATGGCCTACTTGCCCTAGCACGGAACTTGCAGGTACCTAGAACAAAATCCATATTTTTAAAACATTGAGAACAGTTTAGGTAGGTAATTGAAAAAGTGTATATAAGTAGTATATCTGATTCTGTACCTTAACGTTATCAAAATGGAGGCTACATGTGCTAGAACTCCGTATCCCCAATTTGTCTTCTTTTTTCCCCACAGAGAACCCAGGGGATTCCTTTTCTACGATGAAACACGTTATACCTTTGTATCCCTGTCGCAAAAAATTAATTTCGGGGCTCCGACATAAAAAATTGCAATTTGCAAAATATGCAAATACCTTTGATGGATCAACATTGGCCATAACAAGGAATATCCCAGCTTGATGAGCATTAGTAATCCACTGTTTGCTCCCGTTAATATAGTAAAAATCCCCATCCTTTTTGGCAGTAGTTTTGAGAGCAAATGCATCTGATCCTGCCTCAGTCTCGGACAAACAAAAACATCCAATCTACTCATGAAAAAAAGATTATTTAATTATTATAAATGGGCTCAAGAAGTAGCTGCATCTCAAACATTTCTGCTTACCGTATCTTTAGCAAGTCCTCGGGAGATATTTTGACTTTTGTTCTTCCGTCCCTAATCCGGTTAGAAGGGTGTTCACCAGAGTATTTTGAACATCTACAAAGACTGCTACCCCAGCATCAACTCGCGAGAGTTCTTCCACTGTGATTATTGTCGATGAAAATGTTGAGCCAGCACCTCCGTATTTCTCAGGTATCTCCATACCCATCAGCTAATTTCAAATGAATAGAGTTAATTTGGTTTTAAAAATATTTAATTTAAGCTTTACAATATATGTATATACTACATATGACACTTACCCCATTTTCAAACACAGCAGTCACAATACTCGGCTCCAGGTATGCTTCTCGGTCCATCTTCGCAACGTATGGGGCAATCTTTTCTTGGGCCATTCGTGACACTAGTTAGAAACTAATTAATTCATAAATAATTTAATGTTCAGTGAATTACCAACGTCTCTGAGAGCAATTTCGTCTTCTGTGAATGTATGCAAAGATGGGAGAGTTGACATATTCTTTATATTAACGGATTCTGATGGGTTGGTGCTTAGTCCACGAATTCCATAACCCAACTAATTTAATTAAAAAATTTGATAAGTAAAATTAAAGCTACCTATGCATTAAAACTAAAAAAATAACTCACCGGTACCCTACCCCTGAGACACCTCAAACTCCTCATCAGTGACATCCTAAAGCAGCCGAAAGGACCTAATAATTTAATTTAATTAGTAAAATAAAAAGTAATTTGATATTGCATGTCAATTTTTATATCACGCCAAATTACCTTTATTCTAAAATTAAAGCCGCCTTTACAATATAATGTTGCGGAACCTGGAAATTAATTTAAATGATTAATTACGGACCTAATTAGCCCAATAACGATTTACACATTAATTAAAAAATAGCATGTCACAATTATTTTGAAATTGACAGAACCTCAAAAGCAGATCTAGTAATTTTAATCGTTAAAAAACAATACTTACAAAAAGCGTCCTAGTGTTGTATTATGTATTAAATTGTTTGGGATTGGCTCCACTAATTAATTAGAGTCCTAGTTGACCCTGACAGAGCTTGGAAGAAATTAGAGAGCTTTTTTATATTAAAAAAGAATACTTTTTTGGACTTTGACTTTTTAAGAATTTTGAATTCAGCTAGATTTAATTTTAAAGCAACATCCGCTCACTCTCTCGGTCATTCTTCAGCAACACTCGAATCCCACAGCACGAGGAATACTGCACCGGCCTCTGAAATCTGGTAATTTTTTAATTAATTAATTCCCCCTAATTAGCCACGTAATTACCAAACTTCCGGCCACCACCACTAATTAGCAAACTTACCAATTTACATTTTGAGACCATTTTGACACTCCTTAACGGCACAAAATAACCTGAAAATTGTGGTATTGTACCGGCCTCAGGGTTTGATTTTATGTTCACCTTTTTCTTTATTAATTTATCCTAATTAGTAATTTACTTAAACTTACGGCCACCAGAACTAATTAACTTACTTCTTGAGCGTTATTTTTCGCTCAGTTGAGTCATCGAACCCCTAAAATTAACCTGCAAATTGTGGTATTGTCATTGGCCTCATGCTTTTCCCCGTTTTTCGGCAGATCATTAAATTAAATCATTTTATTTTTAATTGCAGAATTTCTCGCCTAATCATCCCAATTATCAAATATGAAGAGGAACCCCCAGGTGACTTCCTCGAGGAGGAAGAACCGAAAGCGGCATTTTAATGCACCCTCACATGTCAAGAGGCGGCTCATGTCTTGTCCACTGACCAAGGAGCTCCGTGTCAAATACAATGTGAGGTCTATGCCTGTGAGAAAAGATGACGAAGTCCAGGTATGAGTTTTTTACCATTAATTTATTAGCAAGTTTTTTCTTATAAAAATGATGAATTAAACCATTCACTGATGACTGTTAGCTTGTCCCTTTGGGTCTAAAGTATTCAAAAGTCCTAATTAGGTTCTCTAATTAAGGCTTAAAATACAAAGTTTTGATCCACCTTGTAAAGCTACAATATGCCGAGACTTGGATCTGATTAACTAGTAGATAGATATAGAGTCTTTCAGGGTTTATTTCAATTATTTCTGATCTAATTAATGTTTTTTGTATGATTTTTCGCAGGTGATGAGGGGTCATTTTAAGGGTCAACAAGTAGGGAAGGTCACACAGGTCTATCGTAAGAGGTTCTCCCTATACATTGAGAGGATTCAACGAGACAAGGCCAATGGGACATCCGTTCCTGTTGCTATTCACCCTTCAAAGGTATGCTTTAAATTAAATTATTTACCAAATAAAATTATTATTATAATAAAAACCTAATTGATTTCTCATTTTTCTAGTGCGTAATAGTAAAATTAAAGATGGACAAGGACCGTAAGGACATGATCGATAGGAGGGCTAAAGGGCGACAGCTGAAGATGGACAAGAAAAAGGGAAAATATTCAGCTGAGGAGACTGCAATGGACACTGCTGCACCCTCCGTTTAAATCCATCTTATTTTTACTATCGATATCTAACTTGATTGAAAATAAAAACATTTGTTTATTATCAAATTTCAATTACATTTCAGAATACATTTTTTAAAAAACTTTTAAGGACAATTTTTAAGGGTTATTGCCAGGTACAAAGAAGATATTGGGGTTAAGAGAGGGCGACTTGAGCCATAGGGCAGCCATTAGGCCTATACCTATATACTGCCTATAGGCTGCTTACCCATAGCTTAGGCCATAGTATTATAAGGTGAGGGTAGACACTTTCTGAGTTTCTCGCTAAAAATCACAGAAAAATCATCATTTCTCCATTTCCTGTCTTTGGACACAATTATGGTTCAAAATGGGACTGAAAGAGGCCAATTAATTAAGTATTTGGTGCTAGTTATTTCAATTTAGGTGGAGAACTAGAGGTTTTCCTAAGTTTTTCGTGTTTTCAATCGATTTAAAATTAAAGTAAAATTAATTAATTATTTCTAAAGGTCTTTCAATTAGTCTCGGAATCGTGCTCCACAGGGCCAAGGACATGCAATTAATTAGACACGAAAAAAGTCATCAGTTATAAGAAAAAGTGGGATTTTTTTCGTTTTTTTTTTCATCGTAAATTGAAAAGAAAACTTTGGGAGAAACCATCGGTCCATCACCACTTTTAAATCAATTAATTTAATTTTTACAGCATCTCTCGTCATCTTGTGCTATTGTTGCAGTATTGTTTTAAAAGCTAATTTAAATTTTAAAACAAGAGGCACCCACTGAAAAAATCAATACTATTGTATAATTCGACGACCTCCACGGGTGATCTTAAGGACCCTCCCCTCATCATCCTGAGTAATTAATTGATTTAATCCTGATTTAAAATTATGTTTTAATTATTTTGTGTTTTTTTTTGTTATCAACAGCAGTCATCACAGCAATTTAATAATAGCCAGATCTTTTCTCGAGTACTCTTGAGGAACTTTACACCATTCGTACCACACAAACTCCTCGAATCTTCTAGCGTTAATTAGGTACTCAATTAAACCTCTAATAATTTTATTTTTAATTGAAATTAATTTGGTATTGTTTTATGTACAAATTGTTTTACCAGTCGAGTATTGTGAATCATAAGGATGGATTACATCGATACAAGCACGACGGGTTCAATGTCACCTCCACCAGGGTCGCCTCCAGAAGAATCTGGGGTAGTGTCAAATGTGTCCAACCTTCGGATGACATCAGTGGCCGCTGAGGATTCTCTCTCCATGGCCTCTGACGATGGACTCCTCCCTCCGCGTGACCTTTCTCAGAGGTACCTCGAAGACAAGGATCATCACATTGGACAATTTGAGGGGTGGTCTGAGGTGGATCAACTAGACTTTATAGAGTCACTACTCATGCGAATGTGCCACTATCAGCACGGACAAATCAATGAATTCCTCACCCCAATGCTCCAGCGAGACTTTATCACACTCCTACCAAGTACAATACAATGTTAACTATATTAAACTTGGGATTAATACTAATTATTAAATCATTATGTGTTTAGAGAAAGGACTTGATCATGTGGCAGAGAGCATCCTTTCCTACCTTGATGCAAGATCCCTATGCGCTGCAGTAACTTGTCTGCAGGGAATGGAATCGTGTGATTGCGGATGCTATGCTCTGGAAAAAGTTGATTGAACGCAAAGTCCGCACTGACTCACTCTGGAAGGGACTTGCAGAGAGGAGGGGATGGTGAGCAACCGTTAAATATAAAATATTTACTTTTACCTATATTTTAATTTTATTATCATCCAGGATCAACTACCTATTCAAACCAAAGGGAGGAACTCCACACCCGGACAACTCGTTCTATAGGGCACTATACCCACGAATCATTCAAGACATACAAGTAATTAAACTTTAAAATAAAACTTGTGTCTACGTATCTGTATTTCTAGTTGCATTCTACATGTATTTAATTTTATGTACACTATTTACAGAGTATCGAGAACAATTGGTTGAAAGGAGACCCGAATCTCCAGCTCATCAACTGTCGTTCCGAGAACTCAAAGGTGAGTATATTGTCTCCAGTACGACGAGGGTAAGATAGTGTCGGGGCTCAGGGACAACACCATCAAAATATGGGATCGACATTCCCTTCAATGCACCAAAGTACTCACTGGCCACACAGGTAAGATTATTATATTTACTCATGAATCATCAACTTACTGGGTTTTGTATTGTACTATCTGTATTATTATGTATAGGGTCTGTGTTGTGCCTTCAATACGATGAGAAGGTCATCATCAGTGGGTCGAGTGACTCTACGGTGCGGGTGTGGGATGTGTCCACGGGAGAGATGGTCAATACACTCATACATCACTGCGAGGCTGTACTGCACCTTAGATTCAACAATGGTAAATTTTGTGCCTACATTAATTAACTATTAATTAGTATTTTCCTCTTTCTAAAATCCCCATTAAATTCCCAAAACCCCATTTTCCAATCAAGTTTTAATGTAAATTAACGAATTTACAGGTATGATGGTGACTTGTTCCAAGGATCGTTCAATTGCAGTATGGGACATGGCGTCAGCGACTGATATAAATCTGCACCGTGTCCTCGTGGGGCATCGAGCTGCCGTGA
>JAAZTK010002505.1:0-11060 GCA_036507255.1 Megalothorax incertus | reverse complement strand
CTGAGGATTCAGAGAACTCTATTTGATTCAGCCGGGACAATTCCTAAATATCTTCAGCCGCAGTTACTCACAAATCGCTTCCATAATGCAAATTAAATGTGTTTAAATGTGTAACAATTGAAACTTTTTAAAAAATAATGATTAAAATCCTTAAAACCTCGATTTTGAAAACTGTATGCCTATAAATTTGTAGGTTAAAAAATTTTGCAAAAAAATACTTATATTTATAAATGAAAGATTTTGCAGTAATTTGTAACGGACAGAAGCTATTCGTTGAGATTTTGCATGATTAGAGCTGGAAGATTTTATCGTTGAAAAGGTATATTTTATTTGCATTAATTAAACTCTGGAAAAATTTAGGGCTCAAAACTTGCAATATTTTATAAAGGCCCGTTTTTATTTACTCGATTCTGAATCTCGCAAAATTTTTCATTCTCTTCTCTTGGTATTTTGTAGAAAATTTATTTAATCTTAATATAAATTACTCAAGATGTTGGCATCCTCCTCCACCACAAACCTTCACTCCTCAAGAGGTCACATGAGTTTTGTAGAAATTTCGGTGGCTAAGATAGGAGAGAGAAAAAGACTGACGAAGCTCAAGAAAAAGCACGCCAAAGTCCAAATCTCGCTCCTATGCGACTCCACCGAATATCCTCTCCGGAATCTTAAGCAATTTCCGTGTCACGTCTAAAAAATGGGTTTAAAAGAGGTCGTTGAAAGGGGGATACTTGAAGAAGTCGAGGATAAATGCGTAAGTCTTTCCGGGGACGAGCAACACTGAGCTCCACTGTGTTGTTTCGAATTGCGAATTGCGAATGCGAATAAGTCGTTGCAATTCGCGAAAGCGTCCTCTTTCAGCTCTCCCCCTCCCTTTGACTCTCTGAGGAGGGGGGACTCCCCTCGCTTTAGTTCGTTCGTTAGACTCTCGTCCACCGCTTAAATCCTCCTCGTCCCAACAAATATTACTTACTCTTTTTTTGGCAGCTTCTCCATCTAATTTAACCAGTCCACCAGAACCAGCCTAAACGAACGAGCGGAGAAACAACCTGCGATATGCAGTCCAATGAACACGCGATAAATATTTTATGAATATGGGAATTAATGTTTTGAATGTATAGGAATTCCACAAATAATTGTAAATTCTCCAGCTTTTGAGAGGGGAGGGGGAGGATTGGAAGAGGGAGGGAGAAGGATGAGGTCAGGAGATTTAGAGTGTGGGGCGAATTGGGAATCTGAGATTCACTGCAGTTCTTGGCTTCAGGGATATATCTTGAGGCCCCTGCTGGTGGTTTCTCTTGCCCCTTTACACTCCTCCTTCACCTCCTCCTCGGCTGGAAGAACTTTGAAAAGGGAGGGCAAGGGATCTTCAGAGAGGCTGAGGAGGGGTTTTTGAGGAACGAAAAAAGGTTTTTCAAAAGACGAGAGAGCTCGTATCTAAATACGTGCGATTCAGAGGGGGTTCGGGAACTAACTGAGGAGTTTGAGAGACAGAGTATGGTGTGTACATAACACGCGTCACGGGGGCAATGACCGGGGAAGCCGAGCACTTCCCGAGTGGGCGCCCCACCCGCCCCCCTCCCTCTCAATAAGGATAATACACGCGTCCCCCCAAATCTCCCCTCTACTCTTCTCCTCCCAGGGACTACACACACACACACACATGTGGAAGATGTATGTATGTGCAGTGGAAAACTCTAAAAAGCCATCGGATTCCTCAACATCCCATTGTTTCATCTACGATAGTAAGTATTCAAGTTATCGTCACGCAAACTATGTGTGTGTATTATTTTAGTATAGATCTTACATAAATGTCGCATCTACAATTGAGTATGTCACTCTGCGGGTCAACTCTAAAACAATCCTCTTGGCTAATTCTTCCATTCAATTGTTCCGAGTATTGCACAGTTGGACATTTGAGAGTTTGAATTAATAATTATAGAGCAGGCCTTTAAAGTCATCTACAACTTACAAGTATATAGTAACTATTGTATATAATGTATTAAAGAAAAAAAGTCTCATGAGTCGACTACATATAATATATCTCATTGTACGATAGTAGTATTAGATAAAGTTAAGTTTTGGGCTGGGGTATTTGTTCCAATCTGCGAGGATGCGGTTTACTGCAGAAAAACCCAATAATTCTTACAAGTCCTCTTTTACTCTCATTTATTCCACAAGTGCANATGCGGTTTACTGCAGAAAAACCCAATAATTCTTACAAGTCCTCTTTTACTCTCATTTATTCCACAAGTGCACATTTTGATGAGAGAAACCGTACTCTTTTTCAGGGGATTCGAAATGTTTCTATTTTAAGAATATCCGTGAATCTGACTCAGGATCAGATTGAACCAGATTCCATCTCCCCGAGAGTCAATTTAATAATTATTCAGATTGATTAACAAATTTCAATCTGAAATCAATGAAAATCTTGGATTTCCCAATAATCTACGTTAGAAATAGCGTTTAAATGCGTACAAGGCAAACATATAATCCACTATTCCAACCCAGCTTCCGATTATTAGGTACTTATTACTTCAGAAGTTCAGGGATTAGTTATTTTACTAGATAATCTGCTTGAACTTAGGATTATATACTAAAAGCTAACTATCGAAGTATTGCAACTTATCTTTAGTTTGAATACGATCTGTAGCTACTCGTTTGTAGCTTAGGATTAGTTACTAATCCTAATACTAACGATAAGTAGTAATTAGTGACTTTATAGTAATACATACTACAGATGTACTTGGTAGTACTACAATTCATTTATGAATATTTGGATGAAATAAATTAATAAAGTTTTAATAAAAAACAAATTGCAAACCCATGTACTAGATGAGACCTATTTGTACGATACATTTACTTTACTTGCAGGTATTATTATATTTATTATATCCTGCAGAATTCCCCGTAAGTTAAATATCATTATATTGACAGTTAGTTTCCCCTTGCCTGAAAATACAGAGTAAAAAGTACGAGTTCATCCAATGTCAATCCGTTACTGCATTTATGTACTTTGAAATTTCTTTACTATGTACCAGAAATATTGTACCTACTACGAGTATAGTAGTATTAGCGCTTAAGTACAAGTGCACATTAAATAATCCCAATATAATACAATACATACATAGGTATAGGACCGATAAGATGCAATGAAACTGTTTTGTTTTACTCAACAATATCAGAATACCACAAGACTGAATATTCTTTTAATTCCTTTACTAAATTTCAGTTATCTTAATTGCTTAAACTAACTGTGAACTATACTCTGATAACTTTATTCGGATTATATGGATAACAACCATATACATATACACTATACAGTGCGTAGGGTTTGTTTTTTGTGGGTGCTCTTCTATCCTTAAGGCTTAAAACTTATCCTTATAGTGTTTGGTAAGCCTTAAGGGTCCTAGGAATGCGGTCCAGCTCATTTACATATCATGTATGTAAGAAACTATTGTACATTACTATATACTACGGTACTTATGCAATATCTTATATACATACATATAAGAATATAGTATAATATGATATATCCCTAAACTGGCCTTAAATTCAAGACAGGTGTTTTTCATATGGCTTAAGATGCACCCAGGGCTCAAAGGGAAACCTTTGTAATCTTAAAAGTTCAAATGCAATGAAATATTATGTAGAAATATCCCTATTTGTACACACGTGAACCTTATTTTACCTGCAGAAGCCAGGCTTGCGTGTTTATAGTTAGAAATTTTCGGTAAAACTTACGCAAATGTGAATTCTTATTTCTAAAATGCCTTGGGAAGTCAATAAGAAAATCTAGTACCTACTTTTTGGGCTATCTACATGCTAGTACGCAGTATTAATAATTGTAATTTAAGTATTTTTACACATACAGAGAACATTAATGCCGCATGATTGACTTAGCATTGACTCAATAATTGAGGTGTACCCATATGTAAATGCATTTATATTATTAAAGGCCTGGGGTTATTGACCCAATAAACATTTGTACGTATAGCTTATTATACATTATACAATAGATGGTCTACTCTTATATAAACTGTAAAACGAGGGGCATTACATAATGCATTTAGCCTTAAAATATCCACAAATTATAAATATTTTTTATTGAAAGATTTGGATGTTTTGAATTCAATTGTCTACATTTACAGTATATCTATTGAATATACTCGTACCAATATGCTTCCAAACCTGGGGGACAAAATGAATTGAATTTTTATCATTTAGGATTAGTGCATTTCTCTATCTATAGCTTGGTGGCAAAAAACAAATACAAAATTTTGCATCTGTTGATTGCCTTGCAATTTGTTAAGGAGTATACCTCTTTTGAATGGAGGGATTTGAGGGGGAAGTGTGAAATAAATGCTTTTATCCTCTTCAATTGCTTATGGCTGTTCCTTATGTGGGGGGAAATAGTGTTTATGTACGGATGTACTTCCCCTTGTGCTCAAAGGGGAAGTTCTTTTTCGGTTGGGTGAAAGCAAAGGGTGTCTTTCTCCGCCCATCCTCCTAGTTCTAGGATCTGTGAATAAGAGAAGGGGGGGGAGTATATAGAGGGGGAAACGCACTGGGGAAAAATCGATGACTCCTCCACGTGTCTCGGGGTCTCGGAGAAAGCACCCTATATCCTTATATATAGAAATGATCCCCCCACGGGGAGACTCGTGTTCATCAGTCTCGAGTCTCTCCCCCATCCATGGTCAGGGTACAGGCTAAATACACCATTATTACTCGCTATATCTACTATATTCGGAGAATGAGGTTTTTGCGTGGGGGGAACGCATCAAGAAACCAATTGTCAAAGGCCCTTAAAAACATTGTTGGGCCCTGAAAATCTTTAAAAAAGAACTTGCTAAAACAATCATTTTTGGTCAAAAATCCCCCTTTTTTAAGGGATATAAAGTTCTATCAAGGCGAAGAGCAATTGATTTCCATTATTCAAGGTTCTCTGGGGAGTCTGATGTCTATAGATGTCACCCAAGCTTAAGGGATATGTAATTTCCGAATTTCCAGCAGTACCTAGTTGCAATATAATCGAGTACTCTGATTTATCTCGCTTAGCACTACAATACTTCTTACAAATGCAATAAATGGGAACACATACACAGAGAAATAATGAGTATTCTTATTCAAATTCTTCTGAAATATAGAGTATGGTGGGTTTTATGCTCGCTAACTAAATTTGCCAAGAATTTTAGAACATAATTAAGTTAGGTCAAGTTCAAAACATTTCATCCTCTGTGTGTTTGAATATCTGCAATAAGAATTAGTTGTAAATCTCTATCTTTATTTTTATCCTTCCTCGAGACTCTTCTTCTTCTTTACTCCAATATCTCTATCTATACCAGGTCATGTAATATGAAATCTTTGGGATTTCTAGACCGAGAGTCCCTCAGACTTCTGGATCTGAACTTGTGATTCAGAGTCTAATGCTGTGTGTAGAATTAGGAGGCGGGAGGAACACGTGGAGAAGAAGCGGGGTTCAACGACCTCGGCTATTCCCGCACGTGTGAGACTCCTCTTATATATCCCATTCCCCTTATGTTATATCCAGGGGTTCCAGCCCAGATATACCCTCGGCTCGTGGGCTGACTCTGACTTTGGTTCTCGATCTGACTCTCCGAAATATCCAAAATCCCACCACACCCTCCCCCCTTAGCTTCCCTATTACAGTAACATTATGTAACATTCAGACCATTATGAAACTGGGTCCACAACTCGGCTCTTTTGAATTAAGTAGGTACTACATTTATGTTGCAAATGAGCATATTAATAGGCCGTCTTATATACCCGCAAATATGCAAGGTTTCTTGCACAAAATTATTAATACACACAATTCTTGACTTACCTACTAGTATGATGATCAAAGATACATTATTTATATATTACAAGTCTAATAGTTCGCCTTGTTAATTAGGTACTCTGGTATAATAGTAAAGTAAATGCTTGATATTTAATATTTTTATATTTCTTAATAATTTGTTAAGTAATCTATTGTATATTGTATATTATTACACAAGGCCAGTGGATAATTTAGGATAGGGATTATTGTAAATAGTATATCATAAGCCTTTGGAAAAAGATTGATCCTACTATGTATTTAAAGTTTTAAACCTTTTTGGTTGGTTGTAACTTGTAATTTGTTTGCTTGTATTATGTACTGATATTATAATACTAGTAGGGTACTTTTATATATTTAAGTATCCTACCTACTCTTAGGTAGGTATAAATTAAGGGATAAGTACTGGTTTAGGTTTGGATTTTTTTAGGGTTTTTTTTTCGGCCGGAAGTGGCCGGTTTCAACATTCAGGCTTTCATTTGCATAATATTTTTTCTGTTATTTCTAACCGAATAATCCCCTTTATTAGATGCATTTATTATAAGCTTGCATATATGATATCATATATATATGACTCTATTATCGACGTAAGCTCCAAAACAATTTATACATCAAATAATCATAATATTATTAATATTATGGTCCAACTCCAAGTAACTTACATATATTTAAAACAAATAGAAACTCCTCTGCCGAACTCGGAAATACATCTTGACCGAGGTTCAATTTTAAATCTGAGAATTATATTATATACATATAAATTATTATTATATAATTAGCGGATGTAAAACTGTAATTTTTGCATATCTTTTAACAAGTGCAAATAATAATTATTTTAAGGGAGGAGGATCGTGGGAATCTCTTATAAATTCTGATCTCCGCCGGAAATGCATAAATTGAAGTGGAATTGGACGTTTCTTTTATTTACCCTAAGCTAAAATATCTTTATATAATAAATGTGCTCAAGTTAGAAGGAAAGCATTATTTCACAGGTTGAATTAAACATTGTTTTTTCCTGCGATACTGGATTTAAGGGGAAAGAGGCGGGGACGAGGTCGTAACGCCCAGTTTTTTAAGCATTTCTCACAATGCAATGCTTTAAGTTCCTCAGGGAGTTTACCTTAGCCCAAGTAGCAGTGTATATAAAAATCTATTTTATAAAACCATTGATCTTACTTGTAGTACTTGTACTTATACTACCTATTATAATATCACACATTTTCATAATACGTAATATGCATATTTATCTATAAAAATGTTCAAACACAAAATTCGACTAGAATGATGTCCTTTCCTGGGCTTTTTTTATCTATTTGATATGTAAAAGTATTGTAATAGTGAAGAGTATAAAGATAGCAGATTGTTTTTTGACCTGCAAAGGTCAATCAACAAATTGGAATTTTTTAATGTGCGCTGCGAAACTACGGGCTTGCTTCTCTAGTATCTACTACTAGGTATAAAATAGTATATAGGTCCTGAGTAGGATTGGGAAGTGCACACTTTACCCAGGCCAAGTTACACAGGGTTGCAGGGAGGAGGGGAGAGTGAGGAGGAGATGCGTGTTGTTTGAGGGCAACGAACTCTGAGACTGAGGCTGTTTAATTCCACCATATAATACTAGTAGATTACATATTACACAATGTATAATACACATTAGTATTACGAATAGCTTACTACGATATATACTCTAATAGAAGAAAAAAATGAACGGCTTTTTGAAACAGAATTACAAATAGATGCACATTCTATCCTAACATCTTACAGACTTTCATGTATGTATTATTATACTACTATACATACATAGGTACTATCCTACGTCTAGTTTATGTAAGCGTAAAATACTCGTAAATTGTACAATGTTCTGAAGGAGAATTACGACAAAAGGAGCTTGAAATGTAGAATCTTGAGAGATCTTGTATACAAATATCTGTCGGATAATCCATTTATTCATCAAAATGTAATTTTGTATAAATTGTTATAAATTATTATTGCATTTTGTTTAAATAATATACAAATTATATGGATAAGTCAATTATAACGGATTGCTCTGTTAAATGTGTTTCGAGTTCTTAAATTTAGTATTAAATCATTCCCGATTCCAGAATCTGGAATACAGATCCAGATTTTGTTCAAAACATGAGTATCAAAATAAGTAGATGTTGAAAAATCTGTATTTTTGGTTCATAGAATCATAACTGCAATTGCATAGCCATTCAGATTCGAGCTTGCAATTCGTTATAAAATCGTCATTATATCAGTATTTTGCAATTAGCTGTTTTAAACTTTGTTCTATACTTTTATATATTACAAGCTAGATATTAACACGGCTTTTTATCCGCTAAATTCTTTATGCTTTTATGTTCATCCAAAGATTGACATCAGATCTTGCCTTGAATGATCCTACACCTTGTAATGGAGTCCATCAATCCTGATCCGATGACCTCCCAGCCCTTCTCCTGGATGACTTTCTATATTCATTTAAAATGTCCAATGACCCTTAATTCTTGTAAGTGCAAAGGCCCCTCCCTCAAAGGCCGATCATAAAAAACAACGATCATGAAACCCCCTCCAGGCTCAACAACGGTCCTATATTACCTAAACCACTACTACAATATATTCTTTATACAGATTGAATAATATGTTTCAGCAGAAACCTGAAGGATTTGAGGCCAGTCAACCCTGCACTTTTATATACATATACAATGTTAAAGTACCTAATATAATGTACAGTGTTATCTTATTATTAATATATATATTCTTTGCAAGACCCGGAGGAGTTTGATTTGAAATCATTATTTCAAACTTCAAAATTATATCTTGTTTTTATGAGCATGGAATAAAATGCACTCCTATATATTGTAGTAGAATCCTCCGACTTATAATGCATTATTTGATTTATAAATTACCTACCTTTAAGAATAGACACTATGTAAGACTGTATAGTGGGATTTGTGCAAAAAATACTCGATGCATTTGAAGGCTAATTTTGGATCCCCCGTTTGATTTACAAATAGATTTAAAAGATCCAAGGAAAAAAAGATCTAGTTGAGTTCAATAAGACCAATCTGATATAATAGGTAGATACTACACATACATATGTATTTTAAGTGTCTATAAAATCCCTTTAACTTATCGTACATATTATATAATCGTATACATATATTTATAAGATAGTGCGTGAGGCCACGTGCCCCTCCGCACGTGTATTCTCATGCTCTTCTACAAGTAGGTAGTGCAAGGAACTCGGGTCCTCCATTTTAGACCCCCTTTTGGGGAAATTGAAATATATAAGAATTATACGTAGGTAGGAAATTCATATATTATGAATAAAAATATGAATCAATTCTGATATATCAAAGGCCAATTAAATAGTTGAGTTTTTAAAATAATCCATTCGGGGGCTGTGATCCGCAATTTTCATATAAGTACTCATGAAATAATCCGAAATTATTAAATTACTACATGGGAAATGCCGTGCACTTTTTCAGGGGGGAAATTGGGGTTTTTTAAGGTAAGGTGGCATTTAATGAGGGCCAGCGTGGGAAAATATTGAGCTGGGAAAAATTCGTATATTATTAATAATTTATAATTTTAATTAAGTCCATGAAATGAACATTTATTTAGCACTAGGTAATATATCAGTGATGGATTTATTACAGAGATAATTATTTAACTTGTACATAATATATTACAAACTAAAGTGCATTGACCGATACTCGAGTTATCTGAGTCTTCTTCAAGCCATTGAACGTCATTCATTCAATAATAGTACTATCACACAACATACGAGTATTCCGATGACATAATATGCACATTTTGAATAAATCTACACTGTACAGTATTACTGTTACATATTGTAAATTACCTATATAGTGAATATAATACTACTAATACATACTACAGCAAATAAGCTATCTGTAGAGCTGTACAGATCTATCTCTATCTGTAGTTAATTAGAATTCCATTGGTAATTCATAAATATTATCAATCCAAAGGAATCCGATTATCTGGTATGGATATCAAGAGTTATCATACATGGTATTCATTTGGAATTGCAAGAAGCATCATAATCGAATTCAATGTTTAATGAATCGTTAATTCATCGTTAACTAATCGCAATTTTTCATATAATACAAAGTACAAACTGTTTATAATTTTTTCAAACTTCTTAAATAAAGACCTACATATCTAGAAAAGTAAATCCAATCATTAAAATTATCTAATTCCGATCGGTAATTTAATGAATTTAAAATTGGTATTTAAATAAAATTTTTACTTGAATTTGAATTTTGAATTCTTTTGTAGTAAAATACGATCAAAATTCCTATGCATTATAATTTATCATATGCTCAATGCTCAATTTTGGGTCCGGGAAATTCTTAAGATTAGTTCTATGCATTTCTATATGCTTTTAATACTAGACCTTAAATGAATTTTCCAAAAGGTTATGCTCATTTTGATTCTAGAGAAAGTATATTATTTGAGCATTTTATGCTCATAATTCTTTTAACATTTTTACTTTACGTAAGACTGCATTTTTGGCCATCGAATTTTTTTGAGGTCCACCGTTCTCTGAAGTCCATGTGGTGGCATCTGTCTTTCTGATTTGTTGAAGGTTGGCGGTAGAGAGAGACTTGAATTCAATTCTACAATTTAAATTGTGCAAAAAAAAAATTAATTAAATACTACAATTAACTTGTATTAATATACATAATTAGTATTATCTAAAATTAAGCTGCTAGTCTATAAAATTGTGTATAATTTAATCAAGTGCCATTTCCCACTTTAAGATCGTATTTAAAAATTGTGACTTTAAATTTTTAAATTAACCTACCTGAAGATATACATCTGATATACCTAATTATTTCTTTACATATACCATCATTCAGTCAGAGTATTGTATATGTGCCATCAAGGGTTGAACTGAATCGTCAACACAGAGAGAGAGAATGGACTTTGGACACTTTTTTTTGCAACTTACTTTTGGTCCATTTCTTCAAACATTTGGCCAAAAACAGTCTCTCAGCAGCCGTGACATCCTCAACAACAACCTCCTCGGTTTTGACCAAGTGAACAAGTGAAACCCCTTCAGATCCCTCACTAGGTCATGGACATTTATTGACTACTACCACTTGTCCTGAGGAATCTCCGAGAAAGTCGCCGTGTTTTTTACCCAAATCCCTTATGCAAAGTTACAAACCCTACAATTTCGGTACGTGTAATT
>JAAZTK010002504.1:0-11063 GCA_036507255.1 Megalothorax incertus | reverse complement strand
CCAAAAATCAACTTTTGTAAATCAAATTGTCATATTTTAATTCTGTGTCATATTGGCAATCTTTTAATGAAAAGACAGAAGCTGTTGAATAAATAGTTTTTATATATAATACATATGTAATAGTAATATGTATAAACTTGAAATAAACTTTGTGCGAATACTATAGGAGTACAGATAGTTATAAGGCCTTATAATATGATGCAGATTCGATATATTGTAAAATGCAATAAAATACAATATAATACTCGTAAAGGTAAAGGTAGATGTGACGTCGAAAAACATCTTAGGTTGGTAAATACATATTATATTGTACTATGATTACAAGAGCACTTTAGTACCAAATATCAAAGGTGGACTCTGGAGAACAAAAAAATAATTGAGATGAGGAAAATATTTTTTGATATCAAAATGAGGAGCTCCTGGCGTAAGGCATTTACACACAATTTGGAGGAAGTAAAATTTCCAATTAAGGATAAGTTTAAAATGCTCAATATATGACCTTGCGATTCTTTGCAAATCAAAAAAGTAAGTTACTAGTATTATTCTATACAAAAATGGCCCATTTAAACCTATACAGATATTATATAACATGAATATTAAAACAATTTTAAAGCCATTTAAATTTTTAATGAACTCGAACTTTTTTGCATAGTTATATAGGTATCGTAGTATTACTACTAATCCTAAGGATAAGCTTTACATGGGTAAGCTTATTTCATACAATACTTACAGATACGTATGCATGTATCAATACTATGCAATACTTAACTGCGATATACTATTCATATTATAAACATATAATAGTGCATACCTACTACTATTGTACTTGGCAGGAATCTCATATTTATGTATATTATATTACCTAGTACGTTGCTTTTTAATATATTAACCATATACATATAATATGTATCAGTAGATTTGTATGAATTAATATGGTACAAAAATTACATTGATTGTAAACTTTAGCTTGTATATATACTACTTGTATATCGTAATTTTTTCCTTATCCTCATTAAAAAACAATTTAATTAACCTTAAGCGCAGCCAAAGAAAGCACATGGTAAATGTGCAAGTGCAGGAAGAGCGCTATAATTATAATTTATTAATCATAGAGATATTCCATACTTATGAAATGCTCATTCCTATCCGCATAAAGAAAGTTCTCAAAAATGTTATTTTTTTAAGACTACAATATATAAGCAATAAGTCCTTATGCTAGTCTATTATTAAATATTAGACGAAATTATGTGATATGAAACTGAATTTAAAAGAGTTAAAATAAATTCTCTCTGAAGATTGAATACGGAATCAAATAGTCAATGAGACGCGGTTTGCAACTTTGCAGCCACAAATGGATTTTTATACTGAAAATCAAAATATAACCAGGCCAGACCTTGTTTAAATAACATTTACTTTTAGGATTATCTAGAATTGAGTTGAAAAATTCTTTAATCTAATATCAAGAGATTTTTCTACAATATACTGAATATATATTGAAATATTTAGGATGATCAAAGACAGAATATATTTATAGGAAACACTCTACAATCTTCAAGCTTTAATACAAATTATGAAATGCTTTTTACCATTTTATAAGATATAACTGTTAGCAAATATTGAAATGAAGATTATATAAACTTGCACTAATAATCGCCTCAGAGAAACCCTAATCTTGGTCAATTGCTGACAAACTTTCAATGCACAACAGACATTAATGTGGCTTTTAAAAAATTGAAAATTAAGATTTTGGTACCCTTATGCGTACATAATAAATATTTGTATTGTATTACAACGTGGGTTTCCTGAATATCTTATATCGGTATACCTATTCAATTCTTTATATGATTATGCACTTCAGTTTATTTTTGAAAATTCAAATACCTGTAGCCGTAGGTATATATTATCATTTTTCCTTTAAAGAGATAGGGCCAATACAGAATTTGCCATAATTGCATTGTATTGTATTTTTTAACCGGAATTTATGGAAAAGGGATTGTTTAATTTTTGCAGACATCGATATTTGTCCAAAACACAAACAGAAATTAATCATCCGTAAATTTGCTTTATTCAATGAAATATCACCATTTCCGTAAATAAAATAAAATAAAATTCAAGTCTCGAATATATAGGGACAATAGTATAAAATTGTCTTATTCATATTCCATCAGTTTTGGGGACCTATGTATATCACATATGGAGCTATAATTTACGTTTTTAATATATTGAGGAAATGAAGGGGGCCGGGGAATATTTTGTATCGCTTTACACCTGTCTTCCGCTCGAATTACTCACATCTGCCGTAATTCTAATCTCCCTTCATCCGAAACCATTCCCTAATAATGCTAGCACATTTAATATCTCATCAAACTCATAGTTTTCAATATATGAATTGCAATTTGCTATCCTAAATTCTAATTAGAAAATCCACCCCCATCCCGCTCATCAAATGAAATTTACTCTACATTCCTAATATCAATTTAATTTTAGCAAGTAATGACTGATGATATTTCAAAGGATTTTATTTCCTCTTGTCATAAAATTTACAAAAACCCTTATGCAATGTGCAATATATCAGTACAAATTTGAATACTCGTATTATCAATAGTACTACTAGTATAATACTTAAAATACGGTTTTGCTAACAATAAAAATGAAATCTAAATAAATTCTTTTCATATACGGATATACATATGTACTATATAACAAAGATTTTTAAATGAAGCACCTAGTGTTATGGATAGTATCTGTAGTACTGTACCATAACTATCAAACTACATTGTAATATATGCTACGGAATGTGTATAAGTATATGTACCTAGAACTCATACAGATATCTCATTTTGCAAATTAACATGATGGCGAATTTGATCATATATGCATAAAAAGTATACTATTGTATCAGTATATCCCTAGATTTATCTGACATGAAATTAGTTAAAAGAATACAAATTAATAAATTGCACCTAATTTTACAATAAATATTCATTATTTTTCAAGTTTTAAAAATTGTTTTGATAAAAATATTTCACTCGCGTTTCCCTGTTTTGCATTATACCTATAGTATACATACGGATATGGTAGGGATCCCAATTAAAAACTATTATTAATTTTAATGAAACTGGTCAAAATCTTAAAATTTTCGATTGTGTCATCCTCCATGATTCATTTTATGTATATAATACCCTACTAAACGACGGGTTACTAATATAATATTTCTTGAGGGTATTATAAATAGATATATCCGTAGTATAAGAGTTGGGCAATAAAATTAAATAGCGTAATTTAAAATTTTTCAATGTACAAGTGCACATTCTACTATCTATATTTGAAAAGGTAACTAATAATATATGGAATTCATGCAGTATACTTATAGTAGTTCATGAGTCACTCTTTTAAATCCTAGTATAATAATATATTCTTAATTCTTCATTTACATATCCATCTTCAATTAGTTTGAATATTAACTGTCTGTAACTTATGGTTAGGTATGTTAATGTACTATGTATCTTTAATATTATAAATAAGCATGCATTGCAGAACCAGATCCAACAAATACGAAGAATAAGAATGAAGAGGGTGGATGAGATTGAGGATGTGAATAAAATTAAAAGGTGTTGGTTAATCATTCTTAATTACTGCAAATGGGCATGGACTAGCCCCTCAAAGAATATTTTCGTAGTTTTCCTTCAAATCTTTTACATAATCTTGAGATACTCAAAAAAATATATCCGCATTCATTCCAGCCTTCATTCATTGCTAATTTCCTTTCGTTTGACCTTTAGATGTATTTACAATTTACATATATAGTAAAATGCCTACAGTTTCATTTTATTTTGACTGTGTGGAACATTGCATTCAAAAAAATGTAGCTTCCTGTCGGTATCACTCGTTCATATTTTGTTGCAAATGTAATTATTTATTAAATTATATTAAAATATTAGCTTATGTGAGGTTTTGAATGAGTAATATCTGTAGTACGGATTCCGTATTGCAGATCTATTGTATATACATGCACAGATAGAATACATGCATAAGGGTTTTATTTGTACGATAAATGACAGCAGAGAGGAGAGCGACATGAGTGAAAAGATTTCTCGAATTGTTAATGAAATAATAAGGTCAGCTTTCCGATTCACTTTCTAACAGGCTTCATTTTGCTCTCTCAACGTAGAGTGCAAAACCTGCTGAATCTGTCTACGATGATAAAAGAGCCGTACACTCCTGAATCCCCATCATCTCTCTATCAATGATTCTCTCAATGTAAGGCTCCTTATCTCCCAAAGTTTTCCGCCTTCGAGGCAGCCCATTTAATTGCTGGTGAACCTATTAATTATCTCCTGGTGCACTCTCGTCAACTTCTTTACCAAATTCATTGTACGATGGTTCATTTTTAAAAAAACAATCAAAATTATTCTATTGTACAGAATCAATGGAGAGAAGGACAATGTTTAAAACCCTCTTTGCAAATAGCAATTGTTCATTTTTAGGCGTGGATTATTCCATGTCTTGAATCAAACCCATGAGTAAACTGTATTATACATATATAGTAGGTACTATAAACAATGCAATTCAATTTGATTAATTGCTTAAATCATTGTGTGAAAGCTTAATCCTAATGTTAACTTGTTAAATGGGCTAAACGCCTTCAATTCTCAATTCTAGTGAAGAAATAATGAATTAGGAAAGAAACTCTAGATTCTATATGAAATGCATCATAACTTATAATTCTATAGGGTATGATAGATTATAACTTCGGATCAAATTAACTCACAGATTTTTAAAAAGAGGAATAGACATTATATATATTTGTACTTGTATAGATTATATATGAATCTACTTGTGTATTCCAGCAACTCGTTCTAAACACGTTTTTCTACATATATAATATTATAATACAGATACAACCTCATAACAGGAACTAAAACACTAGCCTAGCTACTACTACTACTATTACAAAACTATATTATATTCGTAGTAGTATATACTGCTTATATTATTTTGTCCATGTTCATGGCCTAATCACTTTTAGCTCAAAGTTCTGTACCACTTTTTTATGATTCTTCGACAGAGAGCTGAAAGTGTGAGTAAAAAGGAGGCATGAGGGATTTTTTTGCATCTCAACAACTGCCTTACAAGTCCTCAAGGATAATGCGTAACTATCGTACATGCCATTTCGTCCTATGTAATATGAAAGGGAGGTCTGCCCAGGTATATGAATTTGAGGATTTATGTGCTTTCCTCCTTCGAACTTTGCATCTCTCCTCTTTACATCAAATTTATCCATATGCTAAGGTGTAAAAGCTTAGGATTACTAATACTAGTAGGTATACAGCATTAGTATGTATACAGCATTAGTAAAATTCACCCTTGTATAATATGCGAATAGGGGGTGATTAAGGATGAAGCTGGAAAAATAGCACATTTTTAAAGCATTAGAAATTGCAAAAGTGCTCTCATAAAGAAAAGATTTTGACTAAAGGATCTCTTTTATGCGGGCTAATTAGTAGGAAGACAGGTAGCACTACTGATAATTTGAGTTTTGGGAATTTGCAAACATGGTACTTGACATTGCCTTGTGCTTGCAAAAGTTAGGATGATAACGAGGGAAAGTTTGTGAACAAAATTACTTTAATCCTAAGCTATGAGATTTACTCAATATTTCATGGTTTGAAAATAGTAGGATTTGGTACTAACCGGGAGTGATCCTGATCCGCTGTCAGAGGCGTGTGAAGCCTGCCCATCGTCATCATCGTGGTCTCCGTTTCCATTTGTCCCATTAGTAGTCCCATTTGACCTCATAGACTCCATATATTTCACTGTAGGCAAATCCCCCCGAACCACAATGTTCCTTGCCTTATAATATTGGTCTGTTTCTTCGTCCACGACAAGTAGCTTTGTCTCATTTGAAATGGCCTATGCATGATAGAGTTAAATATGTTCCAAGTTTATAATTAAAAGTTACGATGTAATATTATAATACTCTTAATGCTATAAAAATGAATAATATTCATTAAATAAATATATTACAAACCTTTATACGCTGGACAACCTGCTTGTGATTCTCATTCGAGATGTTGGTCCCATTCACTTCAATAATTCTGTCGTTTGCCTTAAGACCAGCCGCTTCCGCTGGAGAGTTTGGATCAACTTTGCCAATATACTGAAATATTTATAAATTATAGATTTACTACAGAATTGAGATGAGTTAAGGATAAGATATGGATGACAACCTGGCCAGGCTTTGACTTTTCTCCATGTAAATTGAATCCATAACCATCAAAATCTGGCCACTTTTGAATGTGACAGAAGCGTGGTTGAGGAGCATCCGATGGTAATTTGTCTGCTGACATGTTCATTAATTTCACCCCAAATTTGGCACTTGACAATACGATTCTGTTATAGCTAAACTGCTATAATATGTATTAGGTAGGTATGTTTATAGCACTTTATACTTATGTGAGGTGTACGTATTTAATATTCACCAATCTAGCTTATAGATTTAATTGGCTATTGAATAGATTTTGAATTCATAAATAAAAATGAAACTTTATGAGCTTCATATTGATGATCCGATTGCCACTAATACACGTTCAATATTCAGACTGAATTGAATTGCACAGGTGAGTCCTCTCTTATTAAATGGGTTTACATAAACCACGGAGCATCTCTTTCAATTAGGCAGTTTAATAAAATTCCCTGTCATGCACATTCAAATGAGGATGTTTTTCCAGTGAACCTCACCGTCGTCACCACACCTCACTCCTTCTCCGATTAAACTGTTTGTGTAATTGGNTAAACTGTTTGTGTAATTGGCTTGAATTGACTCAATAATCCAATTCCCCTATTACCGACTTTCCTCTATTATTATATCAGAACAGTATTATTGTAGTGTAGTATATCAACTCTGAGTTTGCACTGATCTTTCTGCACCTGACTTATTCACTCTTCTAACTCGACTGAATACAAGAGGGGGAATGGAAAAATAAACAGCCTGGCAGTCACAGTGAGATGCTTAAACAACCTGTGGAACTTTTTTCCAACCTCCAACAACCTAACAATGCCTATAGAATAGGTATATAGAATAATGAGGAGCGGACTTTTACATCAACAATCATATACTACCTACCCTCTCAGAGTCAGGTATGAATATTACTACTCTGAATATTTGGGAAGTCAAGTGTACTCGTATATATCATATTGTAGTAGTATTACAGACTCCCCTCTTCCTCCTCTCTCGTCGTTCTCCCTAAAATCCTCATTTTACACATTAAACAAACCAACCATCAAGTCTCTAAAATGTTAACTCTATATATAGCACATATTACAGATATGTTACAATATTTACTAACTTAGATTCCGTACAAAGTTTTTGTAGAATTGTAGGGTACTTAATACATTGGTTTTTCCTATGTAGGTACTATATATGTTCAAATCCACAGAATAAGATACAGATATTACATTGCACTTATCCTTAGTTAAACTATGTTGAGTTAGGTTCTGGCAGTTCCTTTCAGTTAAGACGCATACACTTATGATTCTCACTATCCGTAATCCATATAGTTAATTATGAAATTTAAAAAATCTTCTTAATTTAGAAAAATCAGCCATCCAAGCAGCTTTTGCATGTCTGAATTAAAATAAAAGGTACGCCCATAAAAATCCTAAATTTATATACAATACCTATATAGGACCGTAGGTACTTTATTTATACGAGTATTATACGAGACTCATATCTTCCAATTATTCTAATTATTCTTTCCTACATGATATATTGTATTATAGTACTATTACTATTGTACTACAAGTATATGATAGTACATGTATGTAGTACATACAATATGTATAATATCCAAGTTCTGGCCTTAATTTTTTTTTCGATTTATAAATATATTACAATATATTTATTTATTTATATTTGTATAATATTAAGTACACTAATTAGTAAAGTTTCATTGAAGATTCTAGATTTTTTAAAATATCATTGAAATCAAATAAATAAAATCGTAAAACGTTTTTATACAAGCAAGTAAAACCGTTCTATTAAAGATTCCCCACCTGTCTATATGATGAAAAGCTGGCCACCCTATTCAAATGCAATTTCTTCAAATCAAGTCCGACCAAAATCATTTAAGAAATTCAATTAAAATAATTGAATTTTGGCAATTTTATAAATCTAATTATTCAAAGGAAGACATGAGAGGACATTATATCTTAAACATCTCTTTAAAATAAGGTAAGAACTAGTAATTTCTTTTGAAATCTTCAAAAATGTAAATGCTTTTGAATATTATTAATTTCCTAATTTTCATTTAATTACATAAACAGACACCGTCATTGAAGACTAATCATGGCTCTCTTAATGACATTGGATAAATTCAATTTTAATTAACCGACTTAAAACATGGCTATTCCATTCATCAGAATAAAATCCTGCATTTCACTATTATTAAACGTCATTTGCTTAATTGGTAAATTAAAATGTTACAATTTTTAAAAATAATAATTGTTGAAATTAATAAACGCCCATTTTATTAAATTTCAGAGTCAATTGCCTCCCAAAGCCTACCCACAGAAGAAAGTATTGACCTTTTTCAGAATATCTCGGATATTGAACTGACTGGTTGGAATCTGAATATTCTACCTAAAGCCTGAAAACTCTGCAAATTCAATAGTAAAGAGAATAGACGATAATTTAAATTTGACTTGCCTCCTCATGAGGAATGGATCTGCTGAAGAATTGGATGATTATGTACATAAAATCTCATGGTATTTGCCAAACAATCCTCAAAACAGGTACAACAACCTTATATTCAATTTCATATCTATTGTAATATTTGAGGCTCAAAGTTTGAGAACTAACTAAATAATACTAGTAATACGCAAAATTTTTTTTAGCAAAAACCGAGTCACATTTCAAGAATCTCAAAACTCAATGACACTCAATGTGGAAGATTTAAAGGAATCTGATGGAGGAGAATATCTTTGTGAGGCAGCGTTCATCTCTCTCTTTGCAAACAATTCAAAACCATTGGACATGACCTTAACAGCCTCTATAAAAGTCATCGTTAAGCCAAGTACTGCCAAAATACCACTAGTTTTCAAAATGTTTATTAAATTAATAGAATCATAAAATGATATTTGAATCTTGACAGAAAAAGGATATTGTGGGGATCCATTTTCTTACTGCCCGGCTGGAGAATGTATCAAATATAGGTGGGTAATCATCATGATAGTTAAAAAACTGTAAATCAAATATATAAGTATAATCAAATATATTGCCAGGTTTCTCTGCGATGGATATCATCCAAATCAATTAGCATGTTTATCAGCTTGCCCGAAGCATTTCATTACCACTACGGAAGGCAAATGCGTACATCCGAATATTGTCACTGTTGAGAATTGTTACAATTCCAAAAAGATCTGCGGAATAGATGCAATCTGTATCCGATCTCTTGAAGGATTTGAATGTGAATGCCCTTTCGGGCATTCTGGAAATGCATCTATTCAATGTAAAGACAATAGGAAGCTTATATGCGAAGATGGAAGATGTATTCCTCATCATAAGGTGTCTTGATATATAAAAATCTTCAAAATGTCTAAGAATTTTTAACACATTTTAAATTAATATTTAGTGCTGTGATCATATCTCTGGATCAGATCCAAATTGTACAGTCAAATATGTTCCTTCCTGTTGTCGTCAATTGCCTCGTATGTTTTGTCACTTTTTCGTATATTTTGAAATCATACTATACATATTTATAAATATAATATTTTTTAGTTCAAAATCTTGATATAACTCCATATGCAAACCAACCGCATCATCATCTTAATGACTTAAGTTTCTTGCAAACTACAATTTATACAGTAATAGGTAAATTCAATGAAAATAATAAGTTCATTAACTAAATTCCTAAATTATTGTTTACAGGTTGCGCAATGGCCTTTATGTTTATAATAACATTAATGATCATTATAATCTGTCGAGTTCATTTGAAACGAACAGCGCTCGCGGCAAGATTTCCCCCTGAATCCGAAGATTGGGGAAATATGTTCTTTAATCATCCAGGTATTATAAACACAGAGTTTTTTTTACTTTAAACAATACCTAAATTTAAATTTTGGATTTAAAGGAAATCTTCCATTCACATCACCACTCGTCACTTACAACATCAATAATGGAGTTCAATTTATTGGAAGACCTATGAATCCTCCTCCTCCTTATAGTGAAAGTGAAATTGATCCCCCTCCTCCCTATCATTCCCACGAGTCTTTATCTATAAACCAACAAGCTCCTTCCAATCCCGAGTCTGCTAATTTATCCATATTAGAACCTCTTCTTTCAAATATTAATAATACTCATCAATTTAACCGTTCAATAATGGAAATGGGGGCAAATGCACCTCCTATCAGTAATTGTGAACAATCCAGCAGGGAAACAAGTTAATTTATAAGTTGCTTTTAATTCAAACATAATCACTTCATATTTATTGTATTTAATGTGCAACCTTAAACAAGAGTCAACTTATACAAAGTACTGTAATATCAGTATACAGATAATCTCATAAAAGCATGTAACTAATATTTTAAAAATGTATTATTAATATTATAAAAGAATATGTATAATTTAAATATTAGCGAATCTCAAAAAGGCATTTATTTTTTGAAAAAATAAAAAAATTTTTTTCTTTTTATCAAATAAATATATTCAAGCGTTCTAGAAATATTTGCATTTGTAAAATAGCAAATTAAAATTATCCAATCCGCTTAATTGAGAATCATAATTACAATTTTATTGGAACTGGACATGCTATGTTTTTTAAATACCAAATCCATAAATAATACTACTAGCATCCTATGGACATATCAAAATTAATAAAAAAGGAGGGGGAGATAATGATCTCTAATTAATTAAGAGAAAAGAACTTGCTTATTTTCAAAATTGGGTCAATGGTAATGACCCTTAAAAACAAAGGGGGATTAGGGTCTTTAGAGATAAGAAAGGGTCCCCTCCCAGGTCAAGGGAAGAGATAAGAAAACCCCTCAAAACATTTGGATCAATATAA
>JAAZTK010002503.1:0-11067 GCA_036507255.1 Megalothorax incertus | reverse complement strand
AGTTTACAATTTTCTGAAATTGATTGCCTAATTTAATTGCTCTCTAATCAAACCAGGTGCAGGCTCGGGCGGATTTGGATATGGTGGAGGTCAAGGAGTGGCTGGAGGATCATTTAATCAAGGTTCACAATTTATTTTTTGAGATAAATATTGTATATAATTATTCACGGGGCTTTAGGAAGTGGAGGGTTTGGAAATGCTCAGGGTGGAAGAGCTGGGGCATTTACAGGTATTTTTTCTAAAAATAATTATTCACTTGAACAAAAATTAGTAATTTAAAGTTAGTATGTATTTTGTATTATTCTATTTTGCAATTTTTTCAGGCTACGGGAGATAATTCCGAAGAAAATAAGATCAATATTGCTTTTCATACAAATTTTTAAAATCATCTTTCCAATCTATTCTATAATTAATATGAGTTAATATTAATATATGAATCACTTACTTATCCTTTTGTACTATAAATATATCTGTATACGAGTATACTTTTAACGGCCACTTTTAATTTTAATGTACCTACATATGAAATAAAATCGTACTATTTTTACTACATTATCTGAACTACTTTGTAGTAATATTACCAATAGTATCGTATTACTTAGTACTTGATTTGATATAAATTAAATGACATATATCCCTCTTTGACTTTCATTTACTAATAAATATCCGTATATAAACAGGAGATTATCTTAGGATTAGAAGAGGATCAACTTCCCTTGAGCAGCTACTACTTGCTTCTTTTAAGCTAACAAATAATAGTACACATATGTAATTTACGTAAATGCAAGGAGTTCAAAAACGCGATTGCAAAACAAATAAAGGATTGGGATTTGGGATCAAATTGAATGAAAACAAAGATTGCCCCAATTACATCCTACCTTAATTAAATTAACATTGGCCAACTTTTATTGTTTAAAGATGCCAGATAATGGGCCCAAATCCTATATATAAAGAGGGACTGGGACTTGAACTCCGTTTAGTGTGTAATCTTTGGAAATTAGGAATTATTCTCCAAACAAAGATAACTTGATTAATATTATATTTATTTTATTAATTGACGACGCGATGGAATTTCAGACTATTTTAGTATTTCTCTTCGGACTTTTGTCTATTTGCCTTATGGGAGTGAATGCCGGTGGAAGGAACACAGCTTTTGTCGGAGGTATGATTTTTTTGCATTTTTTTTTACAAAATAACTAATATATTTTCAGGAAGCTACGCCGGATTTGGAGATGCATCAGGCCATGGATCAGGAGGTGGCTACGGGTAACTTTGTTTAAATATTATATCAAAGCTGTTTTGAAATGTATTGAATCTTTTCTTAGGACTTATGGATCTTACGGGGGATTTGGCGGATATTCTGGTATTTTTTGAAAAAGATTTTATTTTGGATCGAATTTAATACGGTATTTTTTAAATTTCCAGGCGGAGGATTTGGCGGTTTTGGTACCTAAAAGCTTAAAAAATATTTCCAAAAATCAATCAAATATGTATCTAAATTAATTAGGCGGAGGGGCTGGACGATCAGGATCTGTGCATAGCATCTTAGCTGGAGGATATGGTAAACCATATTATATTCAAATGTACACAACATAAATTCTATTTTTTTAATACTTTTTTTGCAGGACGATAATAAAATTTTAAATGAAAGTGCATCAATTTTCAATCATCTTTTAATGCATATGACTACAAAGTATAGGTATATTGTAAAAGGATGTCAAAAAGTCAATAAACTTGTCTGGACTTGTAATTAAATATCATTTCAAATACGAGTATTATAACATTTATCCTATTCTTAATGCTTTCCGAGATTTATCTCATATTGTGTATTGTATCAATTACTTAAGTCTTAAGACCTAAATCCCTTTGTAAGGTTATTCAAGCGTCTCGCTTTTTGAGCGCAAAGAAGCCAAACTTTTCCTTTCAACAACCCATTTAAAATCCATTGTAAAAAACACCAATTTAGAAATCCATTCAACTTGAAAAATTACACGAAAAATCACAGATAAATAAATATGTATATACTACCTACTCTCATTTGGGCTATGAAGCGTTCAGTAACCCTTTCGATTGGGATAAGAAATATTTTTTTAAATTAAAATCAAATGACAATTTAAAATCTTAAGATCTTAATGACCTTATAATATTCGTTAATCCATAGGGGTCTATGGATTAACGAATATTATAAGCATTTTAATATTTAATCGACCTTCTTTAAATAATATATTTTTTTCAAAAATCCGAGTCTTAATTTAAGAGTGCATTTAAAAGGTTAATAAACAATATTAGCCATATATGTCATGTGTACCTACATCTAATCCTGAAATCAGTGTCAATTAGAGTATTGTGTGACAAATTTGGGACTTGTGAAATTTAGCTCTAGAATTATGCTTCTAAAATTAAGCAAATTCTAAAGGGTAAATGCATATGTTTACGAAACATCCAATTTTTAGGAGCATTTTGACTCTTTGAGGTAGGTTAAGAGCTTAGAATAATATATGGATACACTGATCAAAATGGATTATGTTCGGTGAATTATTTATACGCAAAAATGCATTGTCAACCCCCTCGAGAAGTGCATTGTCAACAATCAAAACATGCGTAGGTCTTATACATGTAATATTAGGCTTTAGAGCAATAAATCCCCCATTGCCAATTTATGAAATCCATTTCGCCATATCTTTCTTCATCGGTTCACTTTGAACTCGTACTGTGCCCATCCAGTTGTGCGAATATGGATGTCAAATCCTCTAATCTGCTGCTGAATATATGTTAAAAAACCATGTATAATGGAATTTGATATGCTTACGCCTCGAATAGTCAATCTGATTCATTTGCTTATACGATAGAGAAATATTTTAGGGGGCAAAAATGAAAATGAGTACCTGCGTTCCTCTCATAAGTTATCTAATAATAGAATATTCAATTTGGAATGATTTTATCGGGTGCTGTGGGAGGTGTTGAAACTCTGAAATACTTAACACTCCCATAAGAAATTGATTTCGAACCTAATTAGGAGATTCATATAAATAGGGACGATCTGAACCGGTATGAATCCATTCAATCATCCAAGTTTGAATTATCAAGAGAAAAAAAAAATCAAAATCCCCCAAAAAAAAACTCAGAATGGACTCGAGTCTCAAAATTGTCATCTTTCTTGCCATCTTTGCTTGCTTGGCAGTCACTCTGATTGAAGCTGGATACTACAGGTAATAAATTTATAAAATCTCTTGCCGATTTTATACTCACAATTAATTAATTAATAGGAGACACTACGGTCATTATGGACAGTAAGATTTGAAAATATTCATTTAATCAGTTAATATTAAGCTCTTGATTTTCCAGTGGCGGAGGGTTTGGAGGAGGATTCGGGTATTGAATTTGATCTAATCAGCAAATTTTCCAATGATATTTACCGGATTTTATAGGGGAGGCTATGGACATCGAAGATATGGCCATGGAGGAGGGTTGATAAATTATAAATTATTAGAAAATAATTAATAGCTCAAAAAAATGAATTTTGATTTTAGCTTTGGGGGAGGCTTTGGAGGAGGATATGGCTATGGAAGAAGTAATTAAGTAACTAAATTGTAATGGAAGAATTTTTTTAAATTATAAAATTCTATTTCTAGAATACGGACATTATGGATAAATCGAGCTGATGGAACAAAACATATTTACTGCCTATAAAATCCGATTATAAAAATGTCAAAATTAAATTGAAATCAGAATAAAAATTGCAAAGTTGTGAAATGTAAATTATAAATTGAATCGAAGCCATTTTTTACGATAATTTTCAGGAATTCATAACGGAAATAATTTTTTTACAAGTTCACGAGGAATTTTGTCTTTAATTCTAAATTAATTAAAATGTAATTGTAAAAGGCTCATTAGCGGGAAGGCTAAGTTCCTCAATTACAATCTCCCCTGATGGGGCTGTAATGAATGGGTGGTCCTCTCCGTTAACAGTGACCTGGTTGACTTCGGACGCTCCAAACAACCTCACTTTCCCAATTAATTTGTTCGCCATCACGGGGTACCCATTCTGGACAACGGTGGAGCTAAATACTCTGTTTGATACTTGATAGCTCCCCAAGAAATATGCTCCATTTTCGACAGGATCAATTGAGTCTCCATCGTCGTAGTATAAATCTCCTGACGCCTCGTCATTGTCATCCAAAGCGACGATGAAACCCATTGGAAGTTCCCTTGATAGCATCGTATTGACAGCAGGGTCTTGAGTGGGCAGAATGTGACCTCCTCGGACATGGACAGGGATAAAATCTAAAGGAGCTTCGAGGGTGGCGAAGGCGGATCGGGCGCTGACTTCAGCTCCATCATAATAAGAGTAATGTCGAGCATTTGGAAAATATGCGTTGACTTCGAAGGTGCCAGGGTCAAGGACGGGAGAGACTAGAAGTCCAGAACCCCATTGAAATTGTCGGTCAATGGAGAAGGTATTGGCGTCCCTGGGGTAATCAGACCAAAGGGATCGAATCACAGCCGTACCCTCAGTGTTATGGCGGTGGAAGAGCGTATACAAATATGGGAGGAGTGTATATCTGACCTCGTAAGCTTTCTTGGTAGAGTTTATGACATCCTCCCCCCAGACGGCAGGGTCTTGTTCCTAGTTAAATAATTTACATAATGGAAATTGGATCAAAATTTATTTTTTACAATTGCCCCCATAACATTGTGGTTTCTACTGAATGCGTAAAATGCTCCAAGTTCAAGCCATCTTTGACACATTTCTTTCTCCGTGTCCAAAAGAAAGCCGCAAATATCACTTAAATTTAAACATTTCAATTAAATTTAAGGTTTCGAAAATAAAATAAATTTCAGAATTTAATTTACCTTCCGACAAATGCGATTCCAAATTGATTGAATTCAAGCATCCCAATAATGGAATAATGAAGGTTTGTCCAAAGTGACCAATTATCTCCCAACCAGTGGCTCGCATATCGACCTGACCCCAAAAACGTGGACCTCGTAAGAACGAACGGTCTTTTTCCGAGGGCCTTTTTAACACCACTTTGTTAAAGAAGTAAAATATTATTAGAATTTGAAAAGATAATATAAGGATGAACTTACTCGTCGGTGCTCTGGGACATGAAATACCCATACAAACTATGAGCCAAACGAGAAATTATATTTCAATTTCAGCAATATTTTAAAATTTTACAATAGATCTTGCATTTTCATAATATGGGACATATTGACAATATGATATTGTTAACCTGTGTGTGTTATATTGAAGTCCAGCTGTCATGATATGGTCGGGGCATAATGTCATTTTTATGAGGCTATCCGAAATATCTAAATATCTCTATTAAGATGCGATAAATATATTTTTTAATTTTATATTACAAGGAGTGTAAGGAGGATTATTGAGGTTATTGTCCCTGCATCCTTCATACCAATCTCCGTCTTCAAAATTCGTAACCTAATTTGTTTTAAACATTTTTCTTTTGCTCCAAGAACTTTTAACCTCATTACCTCATTCATGTCAATCCAAATACCATCATATTCGAGGAGATCATGAAACTCATCTAGAAGAATATTCCACCATTCCAGGGTGGCAGGTCTCGAATAATCTGGGTAGTAAACCGGCCATGTTCCTGCTCCAGGCCAAACCCTGCCTACAACTGGAGTTCCATCAGGCCTACGCACCCAAACTGACCTCTCTTCTCCAAGATCAAAAGGACGATAGTCAACCTGGTTGATGGCAATGAAAGGGTCCAGGATTGTAACGAATTTGATGCCTTGGGCTTTGATATCCCGAATAAATTGGGGGAATCCAGCGAATCTATCTGGGGAGTAAGTGAAATCCATTTCCTGGTCCATGATATCAATATCCCCGTATTGGACATCAAGAGCTATCCCAGCATTGACATTCCTTTCGACAGTTTCTCTCATTGTATCAATGCTATTGTAACCGAATCGACAAAGATGGAAACCCAGAGCCCAATAAGGGGGAATGGAACTCCTCCCGACAGCTTCAGTATATTGTTTTGTAACTTCATCAGGTGTAGGGCCAAGAAAGAAATATAGGTCAAAAATTCCTCCAATTGTACGATAGAGGAATCCAGGATTTGGGAGCAGCATAAATTCTGTTTATCAATTTTGACATATAAATTATTATAATCATTTAATCCAATTAATACCTTGAGCATTCGAGTTGACAAATGCTACCGAGTGAGTGCTAAAAAGTGACGAATTAATCCAATTATATAACTTGGCTTGATTACATAGGATAATTCGACTAACTTTCCATCCTCCTCAAGTACTAGATAATATGGCTGCGATCCATATATATTTTTATTCCCCTGAAATACAGAAATACATGATTAATTTTTCTAATAATTCTAATTTAAACAAAATGAACCTCAGGTGGATGATCTCTCGAATAGATTGGATAATTTGGATAACCATCAAAATTATGCCTATATGAATGATGTTCCTGTTCCCCAAGTCCGTAAAAGTTTTTGCTTGGGAGAGCTGAAGATAACTGGAGGAATTGGTCAGCAAATGTGAATCCTCCTAGGGAAGTGTCAAAGAGCACAGTCCCAGTTTCTTTCCGGATCACTCTGAAGGAAAATACGGGGTCATTAGAGAACTGGACATCGTAGAGGAGATTAGAATTTCCCCCAGAGGGTGGTAGGATTTCCAGAGGTACTTCAAACCGATCAGATCCGTCTGTAATCTTTTGGAAATCATTTAGATTGATATTTGCAGTACGTATTAGATGGCAAATGAAACTCTATTTCAAAATGTACCTTAATTCGAAGTCTATAATCAGATTGAAAAAAAGCTTCGAGTGTGAGCTGCTCCGAGTCACCTCCAAAGTAGGAGACAGTGGTAGCTCTTCTCAAATTCACTCTCCAGCCATTTCCGGTGTCAACTGGGTCACCCTCCATCAGATAGCCATAGTCCTCAGGGAGATAGCACCAAGGGACTCCTGGTTCATCCGCTTGGCAGAAGTGACAACCTCTGGCTATACAGCTGTTCTCATCTACACCCCCATCAGGGTAACAATCAATCCTTTGGTCGGGAGGGGCACATTCCTGGCAAGCACCTTGAGATTTGGAAATGTTTTGCTTTATCAAGATTTATGTTTTATAAATTTATAGTCTGTCTTACTTAAAGGTATAAGTAGGAGAATTATGTAGAGGTACTTCATTGTGGAAATTTTTAATGACCAAGTTCCTCAATTAAGCCACTTAAATAAACTGTCTTATCTTTTAAACCTCACCTTACATATATCAGTATCAATTGATAATCAATTAGTTATCGCCGATGATGTGCATTAAATATTTGACATATGTATGAAATAATGATGTAACAAACATAATAACACAGGTTTAAAATTTTCGAGTGTCTTTAATCTAATTTAACCTCGGACAACTAACCTTGAAGTGTCAACCTTCAGATGCAATGCAATGGATTAAGAAGGCGCCATCCAGCACTAATTCTAAGAGGCTATATAATATCATATGGCGACACCTATTGTCATTTATTTGATATAGCTCTGTACAGATATGATGAAAATTTTTAAATATTTTTAATTTTAGGTAATTAATTAAAATATTATGAATGCGCGAGTGCTATTCAAAATAAAGAATGATGATGAATATGAAGCAGTATACAATGCAATACAATTAAGTAATATTAAGTAATATTAAGTAAATAAAGTGGCTCTACAAACATTATATATAAATAAAATGTTTTTAATTCAATTATTAAATTAGTTTACCTTCGAATTCAAGAATTTATTTATTTAATTTATTGATTTTGATAAATGAAACTACTAGGTACTAATAATACGATCCCTCAGTAAAAAATTATAGTTTGATTTTTTAAAATGATTCGATCTGAAGATTCTCCATTTGAGAAAAAGAGGAATTTTTTCAATCAAATATTTCCTTTGCCTAACTCCAAAACCAATTCCAACAGCTTTCTCTGGAATCTCATCAAATTGGGTCAATATGCCCTTGTCATTCCATATTTTGACCTTTCGGGAAACTTTGAGAAGCCTCATGGGATCTTTGTCTACTTTAATTGGGTTTGAAAATATATTTAAAACTTTATTAAATTTCATAATTTTATAAATCAATCTTCAGGGACTCATCCTTCTCCTTCAAATTATCGGATTCATTTTTGTTGGTGTCGGAACCATTCAAATTGTCAACCCTCAGAGCTATACCAACATTTCTGATATTGTCCGAAACATTATGGCTCTCTTTCTGCTCGTCAATCTCATCGTGTTTTATTTTATTTTGACTTTTCGAAAGGGGGCGCTTCAAAAGCTTGTCAAGATTGAAGAGAATATTTCGATAGATCTTCAAAAGATTGGCGTCAGGACCCCAGGAAGAGGTTTGATGCGTGGAATCTTTTTCTTTCTGGTCTTATTTTTATTTTTCGGCATGGCTAGCACCCATCTTTGCCTTTATTTCATTCCACATCCAAATGGCGGCATTTTACTGTATTCAAAGGATCGGGTCCTCCCTTACGTCTTATTCCGTGTCTGGAAATATTTCCCATTCTTGATGACCACCTTTTTTGGTCAAGGGGAGATGTTGACTGAAAGGATGACAAATTTATCCAGATTGGAAACTGAGAATATTCAATTTGAATGTAATTTTAATTCAGCTCAAATTAAAAATAATTTTTAAATCGGCTTTTTCAAACTAGTGACATCAGGAGAAACGACGATAGCGCTTGGTTTCTTTATCCTGGAATTTTATACATTCTTAGCCCGATGTTTTCTTGATATATTTTGTATGGCTTTTGTCATCATTTTGTATTGGAAGGTTGGGAGTGTCCGAAATTGGATTCGAGAGGCTCTGGACAATGGAGAATTGCCATCAGAAAATGTAGGTCTTTTATTTAAAATTATACGAGTATATCTTGATTATGTTTAAAAAAATATTTATTAGATTTTGCGAGTTTTTGGTATACTTCAAGATCTTTCAAAGGCCATCAATGAATTCTTCAGCATTCAAATAGCTACCATATTTATTGAACTCCTCATGATGCATATTTATATGATTGGAAAAACAGAATTATTCTTTTACCTGATCATGCTACCATCAGGGTCAATCAACCTTACTTTGATTCTTTACCTTTCCGCTCGGTGCAATTCGATGGTACCTACTATAATTTATGAATAGATGAGAAATCAATTTAAGAATAATTTAAGACTTTAACAATTTAAGAATAATTTTAAAAAAAATCCAGATGAATATCTTTGAAGAGTGGATATATACAAAGAAGGTCATGGGACAAAACAAAGAGCTGAAAGAGTTGGATAACCCTGATGACGTCGTAGTCCTATATTTCATCTCGAGAAATTCTGTTGGGATTAAAACTGGTCCAATCATCATTACCCACTCCTATATTATAAACGTAAGCTCCGAGAATACACATAAAATTTATTATTTTTATTCGTAATGTTTGGGATTAAATATATCGCATTAAAAAGGTCCTTGGAGCGGTTCTCACATATGCTGCAGTCCTATTTCAACTTTCTGGCGATACTACTCCAAAATTCTAAATATCTAGAAATAACTAATAATATATATCAGCATATGACTTAAAAGGTCTTATGTAGAATTAGAATTAGATGCTTCTAGAGATATTTTGGTTTATTACATTCAAAGAATGGGTTTCTGATTTTAAAATTTAAATGCACTTTTATTTAATTATCACATAAAGATATATACCCTACCTACAGGTAGAAAATCAAAAAAATTATTTTATGTTGTAAAAAAGCTTAGGAATCTATCAGGTTTGCCACTGACGTCGAAAGATATGAAATCATTTCGGACGCTTATCGATGCCAATGGCTACCGAAACCAGAATGCCCTCCATGATGTCCTCCTCCAAAGCCCCCAAAACCTCCGTTCGTGTGATGCCCATGCTAAAAATTTATTAAATTAATCAAAGGCAATCGAACAAATTTTAGGTTTTAGTTTACATGGTGGTGATGTGGATTATGCTGAATATTAAATAATTCGAGAAATTAAATATTATATCTGTAAGATACTACAATAATTTAAAAATCCTTACATGATGGTGACCTTCGGTGGTGTAAATCTTTTTAAAAAAGAAGGGGTCAGCCAGAGCTATGCCCAAGACAATTAGGAGGATTGCGAGGCAGATGAGCTTCGGAAAAATCAGATTGATATCAAGAATTATATTAAGAGATTTGGATAAGATAGTTAATATGAATGCAAAATCTTACTTTGTTCATTTCGAAATGTTTCTAATTCGGGATTTGGCCCTTTGGATTATGGATTTTGGAAAAGGAGACTTGATTTGATTGATTTACAGAATTTCTGTCCCTCTTTTATATGAAACTTTTGATTTCCGATCTGGTCAAATCCCTTTAAAGGTCATCAATGATCATTTGATGATAAACAAAATTACTTGCAAAATCCATTGTTATAAATTACTCATCCAATTGTAAACGTTTATTGACTCTGAAAACATATACGCATTTTACGATTGTCCAGTTCAAAATTTCAGAGTCAATGTCCAGATTAGAGTTTGGCATACGGAAATAAAAATTTAATTCAAATAATAGAATGCTAAAAGCTTTAGAATGGCTTATGTAATTCATTGATTCATAAATAATTGTCATTATAATTTTACTCTCTAATATGTTTTACTACATACTAGTATTGTATGTAGGGTACTTTATTTCTACGATAAAAAATTGGTCGAGTGAATGAGTGTAAATTAGGGTGTGGTCCATTCTGATATTATAATTTATGAGTTCATTGGATTTTTGTGGAGATTTTTTCAAAATTTATTTTTCTATTGTAATACGGATAAATGTAATTCAATTGGATATGTCAATAAAATCTTTTTTAGAATATATTCGCTCAAGTTCAATGTATCGCACGCCGATATTATTTTTATTAGCGGATATCGATCGGCAAAAACTGAGAAATGTCATCTTTAAACAAAAGTCATGAATTTTATATGGGTAAACTGGTTTGATAGTGAAATCTTAATAAAAACTAAACTTTCCTACTAGAGTAATCCCGAGATCTCTCAATATGA
>JAAZTK010002502.1:0-11070 GCA_036507255.1 Megalothorax incertus | reverse complement strand
GTTAACCCGAAAGCGAATGAGAGGAGGAGGGGAGGAAGGGGAAAGCTCTCGATTTCCAAAATCTTTCCTCGAAATCTCCAATCCAACTTGCCAATATTCTTAAATGTACACATGTACTTTTTGGGTGAATATCTGCTTAACCGAGGCATGCCGAGTGACATTCCCTCCTCCTCCTCCTCCGTTTGGGCTATTCAAATTCAAACTTTTTTCCTGTATGAATGTAAGATTACTTCCTACTACTTTCAAGCCCTCTCAAATAAATCTTAGCTTGAAGGCATATTAAATATCCTGAGAAAATTGAAATGTACAGAGTAGGAAGTTATCAGATCTAAAGATTTGCAAATGATTTCTTCAAGAAAGAAGAAGTTCATAAGCTAATTTCAAAAGAAAAAAATAAGATGTCAACTTATCATAATTTTTACTCTAATGATTTAGTGGAACTGCTTCCGTCCCCCAATTTGATCTCAGGTCAAATTAGAAGGTCTTTTGGACAAGTTAAGAGGCTAACTCGTGAGGAACCATTTTAAGCCTTCGATCTCCAACTATTTATTATATTGTAAAAATGATGGAAAAGGGGGTCACATTTACTCCGACCCATGTTCAAATGGTTAAACTTGTACTGAAGGGAGAAAGAAAGTTCTTTTTTGGATGATGATGAGTGGGGAGAAGATAAAGGAAAAAGAATTGGTAATAATAATAATTTTACAGGGTAAAGTTGTGGGAACAAGTAAAAGTTTGTCAGATAATAAAACATTGATTATGATGGGGTTGGGAGAATGCGAACCAATTTTTTCCATTCGTATGTTAAAGATCATATTCAATTCCTGATTAAAGATTCGGAGAATTTGCAATATTATTACGATCAATCCGATTTCTATCTAGATTTATATATAAACATTTTGAAATCGTCCCACAATACCCGTTAGACCAGCATTTTTAAAGGTACTTTTTATTTGCTCAGCAAAAAGTGAAATGGATTTCTGTTTTTCTCCTGACACTCTATAAAAATATTAGCCCTACCTAAAGATTGATATATTGTATGGTTATGATTAGGGATCGACAAAAGATTCTCTGACACATAAAAGAATGTTGGAGATTTAACCTTTTTTCGATATATCTTTGCATTTTAGACTAATTTGAATCATTTTTGAGGGTTTTTGTTAGAGAATAAGAGAATATTTAGGGGTTTTAGAGAATAAAACATGTTAGAGAATATTTCATATTCTTTTATTCTTTTAAGATTCTTTAAGAATATTTTGGCATTTTTAGCAATTTTTAGAGAATATTTCGGTAAAAATTTCGAATTTTGACCTAAAACCCAGAAATATGGGGCAATTTTTGAGTCTTGAGAAATTTTTGCAAAAAAAATTGAGAATTTCCGCTGGGTACAAAAAAATTACAAAAATTTATATTGTAATCTGAATTTTGAGCTATAATAATGACCCTTTTAAAAGTTAAAAGGAAAAAAATATATTTTATAAGATATTTTTTTTGAAAATCTCAACTCAAAATTAGGTTTTATGAGAATTTTAAGAGAATATTTTAGGTTTTTTAGAGAATTTTTGAGCATTTTTAAGGGAATATTATGCTGCATAAATCAGGTTTTTAAGAGAATCTTTTGTCGATCCCTAGTTATGATGAGTAAAGCGAGTCAATAATGGACAAGGTCCAATGGCTATTGCCAATAATACAAGGAACTATAATAAATAGATCAATACAAGTCCATGGACTCTCATTTTTTAGCTTTCTCTTTGGGGTTTCCCACAAAAAACGAATCGAAACGAGACGAAGAAAAATTGTTTCTGGATAGGATTTAGAGAGGGGCTAATACAAAGTGTTTTCAAGCAGGGACTTTTGCTAGGACAAATTGCTTTGTATTGAGAGGCAATAAAATAATACTCTTTCATATGTTGTTTATAGTATTTATGATGTTAAGCCCCAATAGAAGGAAAAGCTTTCAACAATAAAAGGTATACGGATTTTGTACATTTTGTTAACTGTTTGAAATCACTTTCTCTTATTATGGCATTTGAAATGAAGAAAGTAAATCCAGTTTATTAACTGTATTGTGTATTTTAGGAAGGAGATAAATGCATGTATTTACAATCCATCAGGATCGAGATTGAAGGAGGGGGCTGAATGGAATACTTTGCTGTGTACGAGTTCTCCAATCTCAACCCCGGCCTACTCCTTATAGATTAGGCATAATCTCCTTTGTATTCTGGTCCGTTCTCTTGCCCGCAGAAACCCCTTTTCTTTTCATTCCAAGCTTTCCTCTCGGATGGTTGACTCTACTATTACTACTACTACTACTACAAGGGGGAAACTGCAGTAGAGCAAGTACAAGGGTTTTACTCATATAAAGTTAATAGGTATAGTGTGATAAAAATAATGTGTATACCCGAGGATAAGTCTACTAAATAATTTACAAGGCGGGGATAGTTCATTCTGAATTCATTGGGAGCTTATGTTCTTTTCTCCCCTCATCTCCTCCCTATCCTCCTTACTATTCCTCCTACCTTACTTACTTTTCTACTTGAGGTTGCGGCAGAGCTCTTTCTTCCCCCCTCTCCCCATTTTGCACACTTTTAAACTTTTTTCTCTACACCCACTGCTCCTAGAAGAAAGACATTTACGGGGTATTACGAACAAATCATATCCATGCATTCTTTGGGAGATCACACTAGAACTCCCATCGAATCAATTCTTTATAGTACTGCTAGGAGCCTGCTAGCTCAGATCTCATAAATAGTAAATAAATTGAGGGTGACGACATGTGATTTCAACCTCTTGGTCGTGTTTGATGCAATTGCATGGCTCAGATTGACTCTCATCTATTTCTTACAGAGAATCGAAAGTTCTTCATTCCCCCAAGTCAATATCGTCAATCTAAAAGCAATGAAAATGAACAGGGTTAAGATTCCTACTCTTTAACCTCGAAAGTGAAATCCTCAAACATTCCCATTCCCTTTTCACACAAAGCTCTGAGCACAATATATGCCCATGTCCATCATTGATTCATATAGAATATAGATCTTGAGTTGGTCCATTAAACTAAAGAATGCATGTAATATTCGGATAACAACTGACATTATTCATCTGCTAAATGTTAATATTTCATTTTTTTACAATGAAAATACACTGAAAGGAGGGTCAAGTCAAAAGCGAAAGAAATATTAGTTCAACCGGGCCTGAAAAATATGAGATCAATCAAGAAATGGCAAATGTTTATTTAACCTTGGTCTGCCCCATTTGTTTATTCATTCTAAACATATTTATCAATGCAATTTAGTGGATATCCATCATCTTCTGCTCCTCTCCAAAGTATCTAATCAATACAGTATTCAATCAACACAAATTATAAAACCTACCCTCTCGCCGCCCTTATTAAACCCAACTATTTTATACTATTAGACTATGTTGGCCGGATCCCTCTTTGATGAGTTCCAGCTAACAACATAATATTCAATTCACTTTAATTGATCATCATCAGGATCTATACTAGACAGAATGTAATTTGTATACCTACCTACTACTTCCCATTAAATGCTGGGCAGCTGGAGTAGAACCACAACTTTCGCTTCCGTGAATTCCCTTTATTGAACTGGCCTACCCAGTACCTACAAGTATTGCCCATCAATGCTCTCCTTTTTATTAGTCTGCCCATCGATTCAGTTTTCACATTATTATTCAATTACCCTTTCATTTATCAATAGAAGGAGAAAGATGTTGATGGCTCTTTTTCAATATTAGAAGGTACGTTTAGCAACATTTTACATTAGGGACCTTGTTAACTAGATTCCGTTAATCGCTATCGCAAATCGCTGTCGTTATTTTTCCAAAATTGCGAGATTTTTTAAGATAACGAATTGCGTGAGTTGAGTTTGTTCAGCTTTTTTTTTCACATTATTATTCAATTACCCTTTCATTTATCAATAGAAGGAGAAAGATGTTGATGGCTCTTTTTCAATATTAGAAGGTACGTTTAGCAAAATTTTACCTTATAAAACTTTCCCCCAAATATCATTAGAATACGAGTATGTGTTTATATATTTATCATAATATCCGTTAAAACTAGTTTTAATCCATAGACGTCAAATTTACATTGTGAAATCGCATGGCAGATGTGCTGGTTTATAATTTACATTCCTGATCATATGTTGCATTCATTCCTTTCATACTTAATTGGTATAGCGGGAGAAGCACAACAAAATAGTGTATGCCTAGAAAATAATAGCTTTGGGTGGGATGGATGATCAAAAATTAGAACCACAATTTCCCAATTTCCTCACCCAGTGTTGGGGGTAGTAAAAGTGAGGGGAGGATTGAATGAATGGGAACTAATGAGGATCAAGAAAGGAAAAATCCAGGAGGGGAATTGTAACAACTCACGTTTTACACCCCGTTGAGGTTGACTTTTAGCCGGATTAGGATTAGAGGGGGAGAAAAGAAAGAATATAAGAATAGGATTCGAATTTTCAAGTCGGCTCTGGTTGAATGAAGTGAACAAACAATTTATATTTGGGAGAGATGCAAAAAAGGCTATCAACAGACTTGTCCCGGGCCGAGTGATTCATGAAGAGATCTCGAGAGAGCTATCGGGTTCTCCTGCTTACCCTTCTCTACAAGTAAGTCACCTTTCCTCCTCTTCTTGCTCAACGATTCCATTTCCCTCCTTTGCAATATTTTTTTCCTACCCTCATCCTCAACATGCTCATCACTCTGCACTCTTTCCTCATTCCAAATGCACGAAGCTTGACTGCTTTATGCTTTGTCTTGTCTGCTTCGCCTCATCTCCTACATCACCTCGTACTCCTCAAGTTTATTCCCCGGGTTCGCCCATCTCTTTCTCCCACCCACTTACTTTGCATACATATTTGAATCAAAGAGAAGTTTTTTTCACACTCATTTCATTCTCAAATTCAAAACAAAAGCTTTTCATTTCCTTTTTCAACAAAATTGCTCTCTTGTACAATATTATATAGGTATATCTTTCATTCAAACAGATTGTCTCATCTTAACATCTAAATAAATAAACAAGTAACCTCACCTAGAGTACAACATGAGGATGAATCAGATGGACAGTTTCAGTGAGATGTACTTTGCATATAGGTCACTCAGAATCAGAATTATGTTGTACTACAATTTGTTGTATGAATATCATCTGTCAGATTTTGCACACATTTTATTAGAATTAAGTATTTCATTTAAACTTGGATAAAAATTTTAAAGTAAAAGGGAGTTGCAAAGGGCTTAGGAATACATAGTTTAAAACATCCACAAAATTTGGCTAAACTAGTTTTTGAGAAGCAAGAATGGAAATCCATATAATTTATTCAAAATATCTTTTTCTATTCGGGTTGACACACGAGTGAAAAAAATGAATCTTTTACAAATCTGGAAATTCCAACTGCACCCTGCCTCGGCTTTTTTATGCCCTTTGTTTCGCCTTTCTTTCTCAAAATCCTTTGACACATAAACCGTTAATAAGCATAATTGTAGTGGAGGAACTTGGTTTGGAGAAAGCTTTGAGTTGGAATTTGAGAGGATTTACATGCCAGCTAGAAGAAAGGCCACCGCTTTCTCTCTTTGGGGGAATCCGGTAAGTACCTGTGTAAGGCCGATCCGTTGCTCATCCTAATCTCTGCATAGATCATTCCTAATGAAATTACCCCGAAACTTCAACTGGGATTTCCTTATGAGCTGCCTGTTTCCCCCTCTCTAATGCGTATTTTTATTTTATTTTTCCACTTTTCCACGCCCAATTTATTATTCTCAAAGGGTTGAGAAAGCGAAGCGCTCTCCGCTCTGCCAGGCTCTTCTCAATTCGCGGAAAACTCTGAGCTTCCTCTCCAAAATTGCTTAAACATCTATCCTTATATTCAAGTTAAAGATACAATATAGCATTCACAGATAGAAGTTAGGTACAATATTAAAATGTATATGGGCCCGTATTGTATTAAATTGTATGGATAACAAATTCTTTCATCATTGTACGAGTCTCGTAGGTACGATGCATTGTAGTATTGTACAAGCTACGTGGAATAAAACACACTTTAGCACCCGAGTCATACATAAGAGTGTATGACACTCCAGAAATCAAATACCCTAATATTGTATTTCTCCAACCTAAACCAATCATACATTGTATTAACTACATTTTAAACTTTGTGAACTTATTTCTGTGTTAAAAGCAAATTCGAGGTTGAATCAGAATCATTAAAAAGATATTCCCCCCCTTGAAATAATTTATATTTTGGACAAAAATAGTAGTATGAGTTTGCAAAATATAATGCGTGGATTAAAAATTAATCAAATTACAGTAGTTAGAATTAATTAAAATCACGTATTCTTTACAAGGAGCTTTACGGAACATGTGTTTTAAAATTACTATTTATTTCACTCCTCTTCTAAAGTTTTATTCCTCTTTTACAGAGGACTACTTATTTGAAATTGGGTAGAGAGGTGTGAACGGAGAGGGAAAGAGGAAGAGTGAGGATCCAGAGACGGATGAAATGGATTTGTTATAGACTTTGGGAAATGGGCGAGGAGCAAATCGAGTTGAGAGTGAAAAGTAGTTGTAATAGGTAAAGTTTTTGGTTTGTTTTTCTCGTTTTGCGACCNAAGTAGTTGTAATAGGTAAAGTTTTTGGTTTGTTTTTCTCGTTTTGCGACCCGAAACTAAAAGGACACATAAAAGCCCGTGTTTTATAGGCCCGATTGTGAAAGTAATATATATGAATTGATTTGATGTATTCTTTCAGGGGAAGAAGCGGGAAAGGATTGTTCCAAGGACAAGCAGAGGGGCAAAGTACGCAATTCGTAGAATTGTGTAATAGGGAAATGAGAGGAACTCAACTCTTGTTTTCTTTCTTTTTTTAAAAAAAGGCCTACCTTCCTCCTCTTCCTATAGTTTTGTAACGACCAGCAAAATTTTATGATTCTTCTCAGAATCAGCACAAACCAATACAAATAGTACACCCATAACAGTATGATGAGCAATATACAAACTACTTTATGTATTGACTTCAAACCACTCTCCAGCTCCTTCCGCTGCCCGCAGCAGCCACCCCACTTCTTCTTTTCGGCCTCAAGATTTCGATTTCGAAAAGGCCGAGAAAGTCTCCAATTTTGAAAGCTTTTTGGGGTAGGGTAGAAATTCGCTGAAAAGGAGATTGTTCCATTCGAAGAATAGAAAGAAAGAAATGGAATTTGTATTTGAGAGAGGGGGGAAAGAGAAGTGAGTGAACAAATAGTCATCCTAGTACAAGGGGATAACTGAATTCAGAGTGTCCTCCTCTTTTTTCTATTCGTTTGTTTGCGGATTTTTACTCAGCCGATCCTCTTCCTGGTTTCTTCCACCAGTTCCTGTTCTCTAGCTACTCTAACTTAAATATGGCACTGACTTGGACAATATAAAACACAAAATGAGAAAAAATCTGCCTCCAAATAAGAATAGAGAAATAAAGGAGAGTGGAGGAGGAGGAGGGCTAGTCGATATTTTATGCTGTCGTCAGTCAGTTCTTTTGCTTTCCAAAGTCCAACACATTGTACTATTCATCCTCGACTGAGATATGCATTGAATGAGCCTCCTCCAAGTTCAGAGTTGCAATCAATATCTGCGGACGAGGGAATTTGATTCTTGGCAATGCCCGTAATGAATGGGAGTTGGTTAGAGAGAGGGACCGCAAAGTGTTTGTTGTTCAGGGTTTGTTTTCACATTTTCCACAAAGAGGACCAAAAGCTCGAGAAACCCGATTCGGACTGTTCCGTTAGTTAGTAAAAAGGAGTGCAGATTTTTCCTTCCTACTACATATTGTCATACTACAAGAGTAAAACTCTTTTGGAACTTTATGCAGATTTATATTTCAAGTTTTATGTGCATGTTCCCAAAGCTCGGAGCTCAAATAGGGAGACAAAGGAACCGAGCGGTGAAAGATACATGACTCTTTTAGGAATAGTTATAAATGGAATCGTGTGACTTTTATTTTTAACTTGAACATACTTTTACTTTATTATCAAGAGTATTGCATACGTAGAGGAGGAAAAAACGTCAAATAGGAGCGGTCATTTCGCAAAGAGGAGAAATGGAGAAATCAAATCAGGGGGAGAGAGTCGAAGTTGGCCATTTACTAAATCACTTTGGAAGGCGATAAAGATAAAGTCACAATTTTTCCTTCCTACTCCTTTCAAATCAGTCTGAAACCGAATAAATCTACCAAAGTGAGGGGAAATTCCAGAAGTGTGTTTTTTTCCAGAGGATATAGCTCAATCCAAGTGATTCCCCTCCCAGCTTTGAGTGAATGAAGAATTTCTTTTTTCAACTTTAAGTCGGCTACGTAAAGAATGAATGAATATTGCACTCACTCACTCGCTTCCTCCCTTGAGATCTGTACACTTTTCGCGTCAGAATTAAAATGTACTCGTAGGAAGAAGCTCTCCTTTTAAATATGCATGTAATGTAGCATGTAACCACCAAAGTTCTTTCATTTCCTCCACGCCAAACCCCTCTAAATACTAATAAACCGGACCACGAGAAATGAGAATTTGTTGAGAGATCTCCAACTTATCAATTGGCACCATAAAAAGCGTAAACTTTAATCCTAAGTAAAATACGGAATCTTCCCTAAATAAATATTAAGCTACAATCTGAAACAAATTTTCAGATTTACCAAATGTGCGTAGGGGAAATAATTTTGCTGATTTCAACACCTAGTTCTGTGGGGGTAAATGCCAAGATCCTCTTCACCAAATCGGTGGCATTTATGTCAAATCCGAAGGGGTGGAGAAATCCTATGTCAATCATGGTTTTGGGTTCCTGAGAAAGGATCCATTGGGGTGGAATCCACAGCTTCCACTTCCTTCCTTCTCCTTATACAACGATTCTCCTTCTTTTATCAATTGTTTGATGTTTTCTTATACTTTTTCTTTCTCCCCAACCTCCGCCTCCTTTAACCCTTGCTTCTATCTTTATATACACACTCTTCTTGGCTGTACAAACATCAAAGGAGTGGAAATGTAATTGGGTTAATGGAGTCCTTTTGTTGATGGACTCGGAGAATGACTATCTCCTCAACTTACCAATAGTGCACTTACTCTCTTCTATCTTTCTTGGGATACGAGATTCGTCCATGCTTGATCTTCTCAAGATGCTACGTACGTTGCGTATCTCAATATAAGGATTCTGTGTAGAAATGCAATCCTTGCTCCGATTTAATTATTTTGGTAAACAGCATCAGAAGCAGAGCCTAACCTTATACTACTTTAAGAGGATTCTTCCCCCTTGTGTTTGCATTTTGGTCCCTACGCTCTATTAGCAATTCCACCCTTTACTCTATTTCGTAGTTATACCTTCAGAACTATCACATTTCATTTTATTAAACAACTGCTACGATTTGCCATTTTGCTCATTCTCAAGCTCATCCTCTTCCTTTCGCTTCAATTTCCACTCAAGAGTCGGCGACTCGTTGCAATCCTCGTTCCCAATAAGAGTCACTCCGAGTCCAGCGAAGCAATAAATGCGCTAAAAATTTTAACTTTCCAACAGGAGAAGAGTTCGAGATCAACAAAGCTGATTCTCAGAGATTTTGCCGAACGGATGAAGAGATTTCCTCCAAATCCTCGCTCTCCGTTCTATGGCCTTATTCCATATAATATTTAGAAACTCTTCCTCTCTCGCATTTTGGAGCATTCCAAAGTTCAAGCAAACTTTTAATGCCCATCCGTATTAAATAATGTGACCACTCAACCGAGTTCTCAGTTATTAAGAAATCCTAAAGGTGTTTTAACAATAGTGTTTAGAGTTCTGCTACTTCCGGGCTTAAAGGAGGGATACAAAAAGTCTAAATATAATCACTGCAGCAGCCGGGGGAGCTTTAACTTTTCCAAAAAGTTAATATTGGTTTATGCATTCAAAGGGATCATAGAGAGCAGTTTTAAAGGGGGTTAAGGCTTAAATTCTTTTCCTTGAAAAAGTTGACATTTGACTCTGCATGATGAGGTAATTTTCAAGCAGTTATGAATTGTACAAAAAGATATTCTAAGACATTTTTCATGCCACTTTTCTACTACGAGTATCTCGTCATCAGGAAAATGTCTTATTTTTCTCACTCTCCTTTAATATGCTTTTGCTCCCCCTTGAAAAAATATCATTCCCCATAAAATTCCTCCAAACTCGGCATTTCTCGTCAACATCTTTGGGGCTTTACAAGTTTAAGTGAGACCAGATTTCACAATTTCATGATTGCCAGTGACTTTTCTGGCTCAGAGGCCGAGAATCTCGCCGAGAGAAGGAAAATACTAAACACCCTGTCACCTATCCGAATATTTGCTCATAAAATGTTGAGTACTTTGCATTTTACCGTATTTGGCTTATTCCTGCAATCCTCCTTCTTCAAATTAGCTCTGTTTATGTCCTCCTCCTAAATGGGTATTTTTTTACTCAAAGAATAGAACTATTTATTTGATAGTTGTTGGTTTTTCTCATTACTCCAATGCATTTTTATTTCCTCAATTTTAATCCCCCCAAAAGATAATTCGATTTGGAAACCCATTTGTCTAATGAATGCAGATCCGAAAAATTTGTGTCATTTCATTAATGTTGCTCTCTGGTGGGATCGCCTAATATTTTAATGCTACCAACACTCACACTGTGTATTTGCCATATTCTGATCGCATGCAAAGGTAATGACACAAATGGGGTAAATGCATGTCTCTTAGGGGTGTAATTATTCAAAGGTAAAGATACGATGTTTGCCATCAATATATACAGATACGAGTAAAACTTGATCTTGGCTTCTCCGAAAGGCCATCATTTGTGTATTAATTAATGGAATGAATATAAATTGATGCTTGCTTGCGTAATACTACAAAATGTGCCATTACATATACTCTTCAGCCTATGGTTTGGGATAGGGAGGAATATAGATTCTACAAACTGTCAATGTCTTTAATCCGGTATATAGGGAAAGAAAAAGCTTTCGAGTTTTCACATGTATTTTGAGGATAAGCAAAATGTGTTCATAGTAAAAGAGTAAAACGCCCTGCGCCTTATCCAACAAGGGTGAAGGCA